>PVKZ01000443.1:550682-831950 GCA_004027375.1 Macroglossus sobrinus
GGACATAAGATTTGTCAAGAATTAACATCTCTCCATTCCTTAGAAAAGGGGTGTCTTGTCACTAAAAATAACATATAGGCAAAACTCCTGCTTAATAACTCTGAATAATTACGATATAATAGAAAACCAAGGCAAAAGAGGGTCGGTCTTGCCTGAAAGCAACAGAGAAGCCATCACACTGCCCTTGTTATAGGGAGACCTGGATGCAATAGTCTGGAGCCAAAAACACAAAACAAAACAAAACAAAACAAAACAAAACCCTTTTCTGCTTGGATTTTAGGATTTAATTCTGCTGGTGGTGTGTAGTACAGTGGAACACCATGCCATCATACCGAATGCAAAATTATCAATTTAAGGAGACCTTTACAATCATAAATATTACTATTGACAGGTAGCCAATCCGAGCTGGAGCAGGGGAAGGCTTTTCTAAGAATATTATGTCCAGACGTGAATCACAGAATTAGTCTTGACTGTTCCTGGATGAAGTATCGGTCCAGGGTTCAGTAGCTGGGGTTTCTGCTGGGGCTACGTAGAAGCACATTGTGTGAGCTATTTGTATCTCATTATTGAGAGAAGTTTTTATGCTGCACTGGGTTGTGGCTTGAAGGCTCCTCAGAGCTCTGATGGGCAGGTTTCATATTCCTCTTGTCCTGAACACTTCCCAAAAGAGAACGATGACTGCCCATGTGTCTCAAAGGCAGTGGGACAGCCAGCCTGCCTTTTCTGCTACCATTTTATACAGGTAGGATTTCTCTCTCTCCATTTCTTTTTTCTTTTCCTTTTTTTTTCATTCTCAAAGAAAATGACGGGCAGCACTCAACCTCAAGGAACTGATCTATCAAAATCAAGCTGGGATAAGTATTTCTTTGAGAAATAATATATATTTACCCACAGGCTCTATTCTGCCCCCTTGTTTCACTGTGCTTTGCATAGCACTTCCCTTTCCTGGCCAAAGCCAGTGACAACTTTGTATTAATAACACAGTCAGTGTATCTGTGTGTGTGTATATATATATACTTTTTCCCAAAGATTCCCTGATATAAAATCTGTATACAATTTACAATACCTTTTCTTGATTTTAAAAAATATTTTCAATGTCTAATGAGCATTTTGAAACATTTTCCTTCTATTTTTAAAAATGGCCTCTAAATATGAATGTCTTCACAGAAAAAAAATTCAAAGGAGCTCTAAGTCTTTCTTTCAATATTGCATCAGACTTAAGCTTTTCATTTATTTTCTTGAGGTTCAGAGGTATAGCTATTGTCCGAACAACCAGCCCACCTAAATAATCTGTACATGTTTTAAAATTCAATTTGTTTGCTCACGTAAATTCTTAATATTTTTAAATATCTTAAATATCTTAAATATTCTTAATATTCTTAATATTCATAAATATCTTAAATATTCTTAAATATCTTTTAATTCTTAAAATTTTTAAATATCCTGAAAAATCACAATATTTTGATGTGGCAGAGTTGTAACCACGACTCTGTGTATTTTCATAAACTAGAGTATTATATAGATTTATTACTATTTGTGGTTAATATTGCAAAAGACATTTTTTTAAAAAATGTATTTCACCCCAAAAAGGGCCTGCCTGAGAACATACACTGCAGTAAAATCACTGGAGTCCAGGGTTTTTGTCACACACACACAGCACAGATTTTTTTGATTATGTAGATTTCTTTTCCTACTGCAGTTTCATATGCAAAGCATGCATCAGCCTCATCCACGCTATCTCCTAAAGCAGTCACTCTGAAACCCAATCTGGGGACAGTGCAGACTAAATAAAATTTCATTTTGATTTGGCCTCCCGCTGCGAATGGGACTGCTTTGTCTCAGCCGACAGAACCAGCAAGCCAGAAAGGTATGTCCTGTTTTGCATGGCTGATGGTGTGTCTTGAGGCTCACAGTCAGGCCCTCCTGCTGGAGCTCCCGAATCTCTTCCATCGCTTCCCCGGACATTGCTCCGTGCTGCCTGTCATCTACCTGCAGGGCAGACCCCTGGCACACCCCACACCTATTGTTTACTTTGGCATATGCTTAATAGCTTGTGTGGCTGTTTTCCTTCTTTCTCTTTCTCTTTCTTTCTTTCTTTCTTTCTTTCTTTCTTTCTTTCTTTCTTTCTTTCTTTCTTTCTTTCTTTCTTTCTTTCTCTTTTTTTCCATTGTCTTTGTTGGTGGTGCTTTTTGTTTTGTTTTGTTTTTCTATTTTGGTTTTTGTTTTCTTTTGCTTTCCTTGCCCACATTTGCTTTCCTTGTTTCTCAAGGTGCTAAATACAAAAATACTAACTTAAAGAAAAATTGCGTAAGCGCTGCAATGAGGCTCCAGAGATTTTACTGGAATATTTGTCATGCTGAATTTTATTGTAAATTTGAAGATGCATTTAACAGCTTTGAAGGAATTTAGTTTTCATGGCCCTTTTGAGCCTCCATGGCAGAAAAGCAATCGCCTATTTTAGATAAGTGAGAAAATATAAAATAAAGACTCCACCACAGAGACTGACCTGTTTTGCCATTCTGGTATGTTTTATAAAATGCATTGTGGTGTTTGCCTGAAGAGCTGCTAAATATGACTCTATTTAAATGATGACCTTCGTCTGGAATCATCTCTCTAGAGACAGGCTTATATCAGATATTCTTCTTACATTTGTCCCACCTTTGGGAGAATGTATTGGCAATCGGGGGACAATCTGCTGTGATGTTCTCAGAAGCTTTAGATATAATGGCCAAGTGCCAGGGAGTTTGACAGTGGTGGAAACTCAGTCCTCAAGCCCAAAATTCTCCTTGAAATTGTCATTGCCCTTGACCAGTTCATATGGTAAGGGAAATAAGTGCTTTCTTATTTACATATTGGCATATCATTAATTTAAATTAATTATACCAAACTAGTAAAGATGGATATAAAATACATGAAAATAAATTGCTTAAGAGAAAAGTAGAGAGCGACTACTTTTTGGTTCTGTATTTAGCATAAATACTTGCACATAGGATATAGAGGGACAGGAAAAAATACTACCCCACCCGCTCAGAAATAGAAACAAAATAAGTCATGTGACTTCATTAAAGGTCAGAAATTAACTATTATAACTCCATGATGTTGCAGCCATTCCAGTATTTTATGCTAAGTGGGCCTCCAAGGGTCGTTTTTGATGCCATCTCAAAAATGCAGTGGGTGAGAGATTTGCCATTACAAGGTAAATTTTTTTTTACCATAAAATCTTTAAGTTTACTGTGTTGCACCTGTTAGCCAAGAGCAAGAGAGAAGATTCATCAAAGCTTTAGTAATTTATTAAAAGCCTGCTTACTTACCATGCACAACAGGTTGAAGAACTAAGTAAAAGTTAAAGAAGACATTGAAGAAACAGTAGCCAAAACAAAATGTTGTTTGGCACAGTTGGCACTTTATGATGGAAGAAAGCAGGAAATGGTGGTATTGGGCGTGACTGTCAGGGCTTGGATTAAAAGATGCGTAATTTCTAGTGTTATCCATAGTAAGTCTTTTTGCTCTAGCCTCACCATCAAAACCATTTGCTTATTTTACAACTGTTAGTTGATGATAGTAAAAGCCCACATTTGTTTTGTTTAATTTGTAAATGTCCTTAAAGGGGCCACATTCAGACATTATAACGAAACAAATGTTTTAAAAGTAAAATCTGCTGTGTTGCTACATAAGTTTTTTTAAACTTCAATTTTAAAAATTAAGGTACTCATGGATGACTTATTTTTCTATAAAAATACATAGGCATATATGTTTACATTATGAATATAAAGCAGGTCCTCGAATAATGTTGCTTTGTTCAACATCATTTCATTATAATATTGATGAGATGCCATAAGAATTTAACTCTCATTTATATCAATCAGCCTATGATAAAATTAAATACATTAAACCTCATTTTGCTTAAAGTCATAGAACCTATAGATGACATTAAATGAGGACTTACTCTGTGTTTGTGCATAGATATACATTTAAAAAGTCAGAAAGCTTATCGAGAAAAAAAACAATAAATACATCTAGCAGACAAAATTCTACACTATGGTTTTATTTATTATGTACATGTATTATACACCAAAGGTCAGCATTAATACATGTGATATTTTTATTAATTCAAGAATTTCATCTGGGACTCCACCTGTAGGAAGCAAATTTTTATAGCATGATTTAGCCTTTCATGTGGTTTGGGAAAATGACCTCAATGAAGAATAAATATTTGCCTTAGCATAAGTCTATACATTCTTGTCTTTTTGGTGTCTGCCATGTCTGTTGTCCACCATGTTTCACTTTATATATTTCATAAACGTGATAGCTCAATGTGTCTGCAAGCACTTTACACAATGATTTAATATAAATACTGGCTATCATGACTACATTGGTGGTTCTTGGCATGTGAGTCTAGTTAATATGTATTTTATTTGCTAATGTTTGCCATTAACATTATCTGACCTTCAGTATTCCATTATCTGGATCCTTATACAAGTAAGAGAAAGAAAGATCACTGACTGCAGTTAACTGTAAACTGTGGCCCAAGACAGAGATTTTTCATTTCTGTTGACCCCTCCTAACTCTTGGGAAACGTGGATACTCAAGAAATCTTTCTTGGGAGAACAAATGAGTGAATGAATGGCCATAGTTGAGCACAGGAGGAGAGGAACAGTAGGCGCTTTTGCTAACTGGAGCTCCACACCTCTTGCTTTTATCAAACATGAAGAATGGAAAGAGATTTGAAGCCTCCATTCTTCCTAGGTATGTGAATCCACAGAAAACGCATGTGTATTTTTTTCCAAAGAAATAACTTACATGACATGCTTAAACAGGTCTACATAGAACCCCCACGTGTTAAGAATCCAGGAGTTCTAAGAACATGTAGCCAAAGAAGAGTCACATGGGGCGGGAGAAGAAAAATCATGACATTCTCTGGAAAGGTCAGTATAAAAATAAGAAAAGAGGCTCCATTTATTAATGTAACTTCCTGCTTACGGAGAAAGCATACAACACTCAGAGACTAAAGAAGAACAGTATTAAAAAAAAAAACCAGTTCTATGGAAAGTTTATTTTACATTTTTGTAGGTATGGTAATCAAAACAATAAAGAGAAATCAAGTCAGAATCCAGACATTGGGCCCTGGTGAGGTGCCACTGAAAAAAAACATCTGGAGTTATTTCTCAAAGCATCACACTGGACTTGGATAAAACAGCTTATGTTGTTTTAATAAAAAATAGTTATATTTAATAAACAAGGCCACATACTATACTGATCTTAACCTGAAATACTCTGCTTTTTAGATGTATATGATAATAATACAGGACACTTTAGATCAAGAAACTTCACTGAAAACTGTGAACATTTAGGTTTTATATTAAGACTTAAGCAACCTTGGAAAACCCCATAATGCTTCGATTACGGAAGTGATTCAAGTAAGTTTAGTTAGTCCTTGAACAATTCGAAACCTAATTTAACTGATGGAGAGAAGACTTCTTCTCAAGCTATGAAATCAAAAGTTGTTCAGTCAGAGGAACTCTGTAAACTGTGTCTTTAATGCACATGAAAATAATCTTAGACCTTAATATTTTTATCCCATGAAACTGCCCAGCAAATTGTAATGCCCAGAATAAACAGGATCTGAGCATTAAAACTACAGCATTACATATTCTACACATAATGCCTGTCCACAAAAAAAAAAAAAAAGACATAATATTTTTATAAAGCCCACATCAAAACAGCCATTGCCCTAGTCACATCATTAGGCAGAAGGCTACCTCTGGTTTAGCTTCCCTGGCTAATCTTGGTTACTTAAGGAGTGAATCCTGCTGTCACAGGGTTGGGAGGCCTCACTGGGAATGAAACACTGGCCGCTGAGTTGAGACCATGGTGGGGACTCATGATTCTTCAGGTGGAGAGAGCTGAGCAGAGATCATATACATGCAAGGAATTGCTTGCTCTTCCCCTGTCATTCTGCTCAAGACAAAATGAAGAACTATGAGTTCACCAGCTCCACACTGCTCCCAAGAATGCAAGCAGGCATCTAGAGACCAGGCAGACAGTGGACTCAGCAAGTAGAGATCCAGAAGATAATATAAAGGTACCCTGTAAATCTGAGAAGTTCTGCTTTATTCTGGATTCCAGTAGACCTCGTAAATAACACCTTTCTCCTTACATCAGAATATCATTTCAGGGGAAGAAGCAAGGAGAGGGGTAAATACATGAGAGACTGGTCATTTTATCCAAATTGAATTGTGAACACCATCTGAGAAAGACGGCTTAAATTATCAACCCTGACAGCTTCAAACTTGATCAGAGATTTAATTAATTTCTCTTCCTTACCCTCATTTACTACTGATTGAGGGCTCAGAAAGAAGCCAAGATGAGCTGCAACCAAAATGAAAAAAGTAAATTATATTTTCACTTTACGTACAAGTTGTATTGAGACTGAAATTTTGAAAGTAGCTACACTTGAGAGATCCTAGATCTTCACATGCCTTCAATCAATGCCCCAAGGAAATGTTAGAAATTTCACATGCCAATCTCAGAAAAAAGAGAGAAGTAACATTGAACACGTATTAGTTATAATATTTCTAATTAATCTTCTTCAGTACCTGCTATGCCGTGTACCTTTAACTCCAGAGGATTAGACCTCTCTTATGGATGAATTTCTCATAGCTTTTTCTTTGTGTCAGCAAGGGAGGGATCCTTGCTGCATAAGGTTAGATCCTGAGCTTTGCTGCAAATAATCTTGAGTTTAAGTTCCTGAGCTAGTTCACAGGCCAATCTCAACAAGGGCACAAATAAAACCAGTTCTCTCCCCAGAAATTTGGAATTTGGAACAATGGAGCCCACTTACTAGGAATTGTTGGAACTGAGTGATGTTAACATCAACAAAGCAGAAGACATGTGAATATTATATGTCTTCCCAGAAGACCTATAATCTGGCTGCCTTTCTTCTTCTCCTACTTTATCAACTTCTTAGTACCTCAGAATACCACAATTTCCCCCTTTTGCTTAAGTTTTCTAGAGTTTATTTCTGTTGTTTTCAACTTAAAAGAATTTTATGTGCTGCCAACAGATACATGAAAAGGAAATTCTTAAAAATCAGTGCAATATTCTAGACATTCGATCACATGGTATAAGAAAGAAGAAATGGAGACTGTAAAGACCCAGTCTTGCACTTGTGTCCATGTCTGGAAACTGAAAGGCTGTTGAATTTGGTTCTAGTCATATACGATCATGATGTCAGCCAGAAATTCTCTAGAACAGCACCTGAATATCTTCAGGAATGCAAAAGTTTTTAGCATAATTAATTCTCATAGAATTAATTATTCCAGGGCACACCCATAAAATGACTTTCCAGAAGGTATACAATACTCCTTCTATTCCACTGGCTTATTTATTTATGTAAAACATGTATCAGGTATCATGAATATAAACAGAAAACAAGCTTAAAATTCAAGATGAAATTCAAATAAATCAAGAAGCAGCACAGCATTCAAAGATAAAGGCAGAATCAAGTCACTACTATAGGAATCTAGGTATAGTAAAGATCCAATTATTTCCTAAACAGAAACCAGTGAGAGGGTTTGGAACACTGGAGGAAAACGAGTAGAAATCTCAATTTTTAAAACTATATTATTTTAAAATTTGTGCTAAAGCAAGGCTATTTTGACTGTTCCACTAAATAAAATTGGTGATGTAACCTCAATATAAAAAAAAAACAGTGGTTTTGTTAAATTAATGATTATTGGAAGATGATATATTATCAATGACTGTTTTCGCAAACCAAGAAAACACTCGCTTAGTCCATAGCATGTAAGGATAATGTTATAAAAGAACTAGTATAGAAATAGACAACTTTGGGGAAAAGTTGTTTTAACTGTTCTGGGTCTGTGTAAAGGGCAAAAGAAGGTGAATTTAGCAATACCATTATCAGCTACCTACATTAAGCACATAACTATTCCCCTCTAGTCCATTATAGACTACTGTGCTTTTTACTTATAGATTCTTTTGATTATTAAATATTTAAATCTTTTAATATTATAAAATGTTTATAAAGAGAATAATACATGTGTGAACTGACATATTTTTCAAAAAAGTAACTGTCTATGGTCTATCTAAATGATGACTGTCTTTTTACTTTTATTGTATTTTTTTTACCAGCTTTTTATTAGTATTAGAAGAGTGTAAACACTGATGAGGGTTAAGAACTAGGTGGAACAAAGAGATAGAGCTTGTAGTAATGGGATGAAATTAAGAAAAGAGAAATTTAGGTTGATTACTAATTACCAATTGAAAATCTTCTTAACATTGAGGTCCATTAGACTGTAGGGTAATCTTCCAAGGAAGTGGTGAGAATCCCATTGCTTAGCTGTTTAAAATTAGAGTGGACAGAGAACTATCAAGAATACCCTGTGGTGAACGAACCACCCCATTGTGTGGAATGAGCGAGTTCACCTTAGTTGCCTTTATAGGCTCACACTCCTGCACGATCTGGGGAGAGGAGAGGACAAAACCACTCAGTCTGCCCTTGCGCTTTTCATCTGGAACAGTCTCCCTAATATTTCAATAGAAAACCCCAATAAGAGCTGGTGTTGGCAGAAGAGACTTTTCTGATACTTACATTTGCAACCTAGGAAGCTGACAAATTTCTGAGACTCAGAGAAACCAGGATCCTGTGTCATGTAGTACTCTGATTTTCAATAAAGTAAAAATTGAAGCGACCAGGCAAGTGACATTTAAATAATACTGCTATCATGATATTGGTGGATATATATGTTCTCTCATTCTTGAAAGACATAGAGATAGAGGAAATGAGAAATGAGACAGAACTAGAAACTGAGTGAGAAAAAATCTACATAGCAATTGGTTAGCATTGCTACAGGTTCCAGAGTCTTATAAAAGTATCAAGCAGCAATTGCATGAGAAAAACAGGTATTTCTTTTTGTTCCCTGGAAGCCCCTCACTGTACATGGAAGTGAATTTCAGAAATGAGTATTTTACTTAATGAGAATATCTCTGGATATTAATATGTTAGGAAAGGTACAGCTATTTCTTCTAATTTTAATGAAATATTACTTTATATGTTTTGTTAGGGATTCTGTCAATTATAACAAAAAAATAAATAATATTATATCCACATGATATTAGATTAGTCTCCTCTCAGAACCTCTGTCTATTCTGGTTGGAATAAACATAGCCAGCCTTACAAAGCCAGAAAGAAGTGAGGCATGAGATAATATACATCTCTATATAAACTGCCAAACTCAGTAAACAGCAAGAGTAGAGACATGAATGATGAAAATCAGGCATCCAGCACCTAACATGCTGTCATTACTAGAGGTGATGTAGAGGAGGCTAAATGTCATGAGAAGTCAGAGAGAGCTTGTGCCCTGAAAGTCTGTATTAAGTAAAAGCATCTCCTCAACCAAGTAGAATGTCAACAGAACCCTGGCTTTCTTCATCTTTACTCTTTTCCTTTCCAGTAGCCAATTGTTATGGGTAATCTCTGGTCTTCAGAGAAGGTAATTTGGGGCAAGAGAAGATAAGTATAATGCAGGGTTTCAATTTCTCTTCTGAAAAATGTGTGTGCAAGAAGGGAGACAGTTAGGAGAAAAGATTAAAATGGTATCTTATATATTACATGTGCTGTTCTAGTTTCCCATTTCTTTCTCGTGGTAAATTCTTTCTGTTTTTATGAGTTTAATGTTTTACTTGATTACAAAATCACTGTAGTCTAAGTCAGTCAATAAAAATATCTCACTCTGACCAACTGGTTTCACACATGAAATGAACATTTTCCAAGAAAAAAAAATTATGTCTTTCTCTTGTAGGAAAAAATTTTTTTAGAAACTTATAACTGTGCACAAGGAAATGTGTGTTTCAGAGTTCAAACACTACCCATTGCTTCGACTTGCTGCTTGAAACATTCGTGTGATGCTTATCTAACAGGGATGGTATCTGGTAATAACATGGGTTCTTAGTTGTGAGTTCAAGGTTCTGAGCAGTTGGCAAATCTGTGCTAACCACCAGGCTGCAGTCAACGCCAAGTAGCACTGCTGGTGGTGGGCACCTTCAGGAGTGCCAAGGCCTGCTGCACAGATTTCCCAAAGAAATATACCAAATTAGAGGGGAAGTACAAAATATCACGTTCATTACTTTTCTCCATTCTTGGCCAAGCTAATGAGAAAGGTTGATAGTCAACAAACAAAATGTTCTAGATGAAGAACCAAGTGATTTGTTTTCATGAGGGTTATTGCTTCTAGTCAAGATTCTAGCCTCCCAAAGAATGTGTGTGCTAATGAACTGTAAAGTCACCAGTTAGGGTGTCTTAAAAGCCACAACATGGAATCTGAGCAATGCTATTAATCTGAAATAAATACCCAAAAGTTTTCACTAGAGAAAAAGCAACACTTCTAAAATTATTTCAAAGTCATTCAAACTTACTTTGAAAGATGAGTATATATAGTATTAAAATATCCAAATTCTCACTTCTTAAGTTCAATTAAGAAGATAACATTACAGTTTACTTTTAAGACAATAATACTTCATATGTAAATATAATTTTGAAGCACTTTCATGCACATTATTTAATTTTCTTTTAAGAAATATTCAATTTCTATTACCAAAAGTACAATTTAATTTAATCATAACTTAGGTTTATTTAACCAACGGGTAAACGAAGTGAAGCTGTACATCAATAAAATACACATACAATAATAATCTTGGTCATAATAATAGATTTTAACAGATTATGACTGCTTAATGTGTTTTGAATTATATTTGCTGAAGCAGGCTTTCAAATAGGACTGGAATATTCATATCTCATAAAAATTATGAGTATTTCTTTGGAATAGAGATTAGAAATACCCCAATACTTGTTTTGTTGGCCAGCAGTGTTTAGATTCTATTTTTTAGGAAATAATTTATGTTCCAGTCAATACTCTGGAGTTCTGGCTTCTCCCAATTATTCACTTCTATTCTGGACAAAGTCCTGGCTGAAACAGAATTGGGTATGAGGTTCGTGTGCTCTCCTTTCTCCCTCTCTCTTCTTCCTTCTCTCTTCTCTTTTTTCCCTTTTTCTTCTCTCTCTCTCCCTCTCCCTCTCTCTCTCTGATAATTTCCTCAACTTTAACAGCTAATGCTTTAAATGATTCAACCATGTACTCATGTTCAAGTCCCACTATCTAAAAAGGTTCCAGTAGCTTCACTCTTCCTTGAAAAATTTTTGCAGAATTTCTTCCATATGACTCTGAAAAGATGACCAGCAGGCAAAAAGAAAGAAAAAAACATTAATAATTCTTATGTAAATATAGGCCTGCACTCAGTATGAGCATGGCCAATGGAGGTTCAGAGATGTCACTCTATGGTCTCTGAAACATGATGAGATGGGAGAGGCAGAGCTGTAGGCTGGCTCCTGAGAAGCCCTGCATACAAGTTCAGCAAAGCCAGTCTTCTGAGTATTCCAGCACTCAGTCCAGCTTTGCTTCAGTCCTGGGAGGAAGGCAGGCCAGGTGAGGAAAAGACAAGGGTCAATCTCAAAGTCATAGAATTAGTAAGAAGCATGAATTAGAATCTAAATCAAGTGTTTTATGTTAGGCTACTTGTTAGCTTAGACCTTGCTTAACTTGGCCAAAACATGGACTTTTACTTTGATTGACAAGGGAAGGTTTGAGTTAACATTTTAAAAGCAAAGGAGAGAATAGCATATTAATGCTAAAGTTCAGAAACTCTGCCTTAGTCAAGTTTGCATTCCTATCTCATTGAATTAAGTGGTATAAAGGTAAATGTGAGGGAGGAAGCAGACAGAAACAGAAAAAGTTCACGAGTTAAACAGGTTTGCAAATAAGGCCAAAGATATTATGTAATTCTACTGATAAGATATATATACTACAAAATAAAATAACATCAGTAGCCCCCAAAAGTCATGCTTCATAAGAGTTCTTATCAGTTCCTCATCTTAAATCACCATTGGCATCAGGGTCAACCGCATAATTTGGGAGCCCAATGCAAAAACGAAAAATTGTGAGGCCTTTGTTGTTAAATGGTCAAGAATTTAGGATAATGACAGCAAGCATGGGGCCCGGTATGACTGTACAAGTCCCACATTCATCAGGAAAGCTTTGATTGGTGTTGATTTTTCTGCATGTTATCTGGTTCTGCTTCAAAACGCCTAGATTTCAGCTCGATGTAAAGGAAAACTATCTAACAATTAGGGCTGTTTTCAAATAGAGCAGACTGCTTTGTTAAGCAGGATTTGTCCTTCAGGAGAATGTTCACACAGGACCTGGGAAACCATCCGTCACAAATATTGAAGGAGTGATTCCTATATTAAGACAGAGCCAGGCTGACCTAGGGGCCCCCTTTTATTGAGTCAGATGGTTTTCATTTCTTTCAGATTTTTGAAACAAGCCCCTTTATATTATCATTAAAACCACCAGCAAACACACCAAACTTGCTAACATTTTCACATTAAAGCTATATGCTCAAATCTTAGTGCCACAAAATCTTGGCATTATGGTCATTTGACATAAGTAAAAGTTGCTGGAGATACCTGGGCATTAGGAGCATTTGTATGACTCCTCTCAGCATAGGGGGAAAAAAAGGTTATTAATAAACAGGAAAAACAGGCAAGGCAGCTTGGATATTTCATCACTTCAAATTTATGTGTCCATCAGTGCTATGCAAAGTTTATAGTCCATCCCCTTCCCCACCAAGTATCACAGCCAACCCTTTCCGGTCACTGTAAGGCCCATAATGCAAAGGAAAATGATGCCGCACAGCAGAAAAACAGCTAACATGGAATCCCATGCCTTCTTGAGTTGATCAACAAAGAAACCAGCCCACACCTATAGTACAGTGGAAAAACTGTTCAGATTCTCAACTCTCATTGCTTTCAAGGACCAAAGAAACAAGGGAAAATGAAACTTCCAAGATCTTGTTCTTTTGCCTAGGTAACAGAATCAGTGACAATATTAAGGTCATACATTTTTATAGAGTCCCTCTAGGCTGTTCAGCTACTTTAAATCTACTTAACGTTAGTTAAATGTATTCTAGCGAGTAGTTAGTTCAATGTGTTCCTGTTTCCTTCCCAGCTCTCATTCGTAGCATTTACCATTGCCATGTTGTTCATAAACTAAGGATGGCATTGGCTTCTAGCATCCTGAATTTTTGTTGAGCAAAGCAGCATGGTGTATCAAAGGCACATGTCAAGAGATGTGACGTAAATGGAAATCGCAGGGTATCATAATGCAGCACAACAGGTGCACAAAATAGATGTTTAAAATGGTTTCTATTATTTGGCTTTTTTGGAATCAAATCAGAATCAAGAACAATAGTGGCCATTTCAGATAAATTACTTCTGCACATTCTTGCAGATTGAGCAGCTGTAAAGGAGGGGAGGGGGAAGTTGGGGGTGCTTGCTATTTGGAAGGTGGATGTGAATACATTTGTAATGTGTATACAGTATATTCAGTATATTCAATTTTTGTCTTTCTTGTGCAATGATAAAAGTAGTTTCCTTCCCAATAGTACATGTTTCATTAATACCATATTTTAATAATTAAATAGCACAACTCTGGAGGCAATAGCTAAGACAAAAGTTTGCAAACAATCCATTATTTTTCTCAGACAATCTTCTGAAAAGCCCATGGAGATACAGTTTAATGATTTAATTTCTAAAATGTGTTGTTTAATAAAATCTTAGGTGTTTGTATAGTTTTATTTTAGCAGGCGGTATTCTTTCTTTTGTCAGATGTGGTGTTATTAATAGTAGGAGGTGAGGTGAGGGGCCAGTGCTCCCCATTGCACATCATCATCCACCTCTGCCCACACTCTGCTTATTTTTTTTGCGTTACAGTTACTATTTGTAATTTTTAATGTTGGGAAGGGAGAGGTTTGTTGTCTTTTTAATCCTCTCTGTTAGCATATTCTATTTTATTAGGCATTATTCAGAGGTTGAGAAAGGGAGGCAGACACTGGTTAAGGGGGAATATAATTGGGTGTAGGGGGATTAAACTATTATTAGTGTACCCTCTTAATGGACACCCCATAAAGAACCCATGGCAAAGGCATTAATGAGTTATGAAGGAAGAGTAGGCAAGCCAAACGGTGTTTCCATTATTACAATTCTACTTAGACACAAATTGTTTAGCAACCACTTTAAAGGAACACCAGACTCCTCATGTATTTAAACAATTCTGAAGAAATGTTTCTTCAGAATTGTCTGTTCTTTTTAAATCTTTAAGTTCCAATTTTCAAGATCATTCTCACATGCCAATCCTGATGTTTAGTTTGGCTTCAACATCAAACCTTGAATATTTTAAGTCTTTGAAAAATTTAAGTTTAATGGAGCAAAAAATAAATATATATAAAAACATGTCCTCCTCTTTGATTAAAAAAGAAGAAGAAGAAGAAGAAGAAGAAGAAGAAGAAGAAGAAGAAGAAAGAAAGAAAAAGAAAGAAAGAAAGAAAGAAAGAAAGAAAGAAAGAAAGAAAGAAAGAAAGAAAGAAAGAAAGAAAGAAAGAAAGAAAGAAAGAAAGAAAGAAAGAAAGAAAAGTGAACACTAATGCCCCCAGGTGATGGGAGTGTGAAATAAAATAAAGAATATTATTTTTTTTGGTATAAATATTCAAAAGTTAAAGAAAAGGTTAAATGTGAAAATTATAATGTGCTTTTATGTCACACTTAAAAAAACAGAGTCACATTATTTTGCTATTGTTCTTGTTGATTTTGCAGGTGAAAATCAAAAAGAAAGTGAAAGTATTAGATAACGTACTTACGTGTATTTGACAGTGTACTCTTTGGTTTAAGCATATATCTGATGGATTACTCACCACTTAAATTGTGTAAATATGTACAGTAACTCTTTTACTCTTACAATTTTTCCCACTCTTTTTCCCTCTTAAAATAAAGTAGGATTTTCCCCTTCTAAAAAACATAGTATAGATTTAGTGACCACAGCAGAGAAGCTAAGACATTCAGAGTTATTTCTGTGTTGTGTTTTTCAAACCTCACAGATTTTTGGTAAAACTTTTATTTTAGAGAGAATTACTATGACACTATTCTGTGTATAATTCACAGGAGTGAATGTTTGTAAAATGCTTTCTCCCTAATATAATCATTACTCCACGTAATGATGATTTTGAGGCTTCTTTATTTTAAACTTGTAAAAGAATTAGTACTTGAAGTTCTGTTTGATTGTAAAGTTTGAAATAATATTATTTTCCAAGCGAATATATTTTTAAAAACCATTTAAAATCTGTGGTTGGCTGCATTTTCTATAAAGCCTGTCTACCTTTCTTCTATGGAAATCTGTCCAGCGTTTGTAACTTGTAATGTATTTGCAAAATACGAAGAGACCATGGATGGTGTCCTGATGGAAACAGCTACCTCCCTAAATGGGATGTTTATGCAAGCAGTTTCACACGATAAGGTTTGCAGTGAAAAGTAGCACACATCCAAGACCTAGGATTTAACCTTCCAAAGATGCAGTTTCATTTTTTGATGTATCTTTTCACTTTTATAAAATGGATTTCAGTTCTCATACATCAACTACTAGGCAGAGAAATGAAAAGTTCTTTGCATGAGAAATAGTATCCTAAGGTATATGAAAACTTGGGGTTGGAAGTAATTTTCACTTTTTCCCATTCGTTTTTATTGCTTTCCAAAGTGAAAACTCCATAGACTCGGAAGCCAAAAGGCCTTTTGAAAAATGCCACTTTCCGATTTCAGCCAACAGCCACAGCTGAACAGACAAGGGAGGGTTCTAACAAGACAGTTGCTTGCTGCCGGCTACAGTCCCCACTTTTGTTTCCTATGGAAACTAACACGGGGCTATTTGAAAGAGTGATTATTTTAAGGCTCCACTGTCTTTCCTGATCCAGTGTCTACAGTATTTTCACAGAAAATGGGAGCAGGAAAAGCGGGGGGAGATGTCAGACCTTGTCAGTTTCAGCTGTGGTTGTTGGCAGAGAGCTGAATGTTCTAGCTTTTCAAATAAGCTACAGAAATCTCTGCTCTTTTTAACTTTTAAAACAAAAATGTTAGTTTAATATCGACTTCACCTTTACCTGTCCTTCTCTGTCTTCTTTTTGCATTATGATTTTTAGAAAAAAAAAAGAAAAAACCCTGGCAAAATAGTTCATTTGAGCAATTATGAGAGGAAATCACACTGCCAAACTTTGTTCCAATAAATAAGCCATGAATAATGGATTCTCTCTAACCACAGGATACTGTATTTGTGAATATAGGGGAGTGGTTTATCCAATGGGCAGTTTATTCAGACCCTGGGTTTTTTCTATTGTTTCCTTCCCAATGGACATTTCATTTCTAAATTTCACCTGTTAGGGGGTAGGAAAAAAGAAGGCAGAGGTACAATACATATCAGTTGCTCAAAACATGAATTATTATAGACCTTAATGCTAAAACTGACAAGTTAATAATTAGATTGTCTTTATAAGAATAAAACCTATTCTGTCCTCCAGTAAGTACTAGCTATTTCTTTAATATCCTTTAATGATTTAACAAGAGACTCTGTTTAAATGTTACAAATTCAATATATTATCAATTTTTTGTAACCCATGATGACCAATATTTTTAAATCACTTTTTAAATGAATATTTGAAGTGAGTTTAATGGAACTCTATTTTGAGATGTCAGAATATATAATTAAATAAATAAATGGTGTTTTTCGGTGCTTTATTTAAAGGAAAAAGGAGTTTTTATGATTATGCTACTGATAGCATTTATTATAATTGTATATTTTCTATGCACCAAGCACTTGACATGCGTTGTCCCAATTAATTCTCCCAACAGCGCTTTGAGATACTTTTATTCTTGTTTCACAGACAAGAAGGCTAAGGCTGGGTTAAATAACTTTACAGTCTCACACATTAAGAGATGAAACGGTATGCAAACCCACGTTTTTCGGACTCAGAACATATATTCTTAACAATTGTTCTATATCACATTTTTTTAGCTCCACTTGCTCACATAGGGGAGGGGGGAGGGTGGCAAATGACATAAAATGATTGTCGGTGTAGACAAATACAGCACCCAAAATTGTAAAGCTGACACATTGGAGGGTTCAGTAGATATACTCGTTATGGTGCTGCAAGGTAATTAGAAAGAATGAAAGCTGTTCACAGAACGAGCTATAAATAGATTTTGTTTGTCTTCTCACTTTGAAGCTCCCAGCATCTCCAGCCAGCCTTAGTGTCAGCAGCTTTCCACCCTGCTCTTTGGTGAGGATGTAGAAGGAAGCCACTCCAGTTCACAACTGCTTTTTTCCAAAGCTTCCCGAGCCCAAGAGTCTCATCTTGAAGCTGAGAGGCTGGAAAATTTAGAAGACATGTGACCTCAGAGACATGTTCACCAAATCCCTAGCATCCAGGAGAGAGATTACATTTGTGTCGGGAAAAGGGGTGGGCCCAGATATTTTCTCTATTTTTCATATACACATACGCACCCTGAACAGACCGTTTCTGTATTATTTCAGAGCTAAGAGTACACCACATACTTAGGGTCTCTCAGCTCAAAATTGCTGCTATGTCTTTGATAAGAAAGAAAAGGCATACCTCCTACAAATCAGAGTTAGTGCCGAGAAAATTCAGATATCTGTGAGCTGTAACAATTCATGTAAATGTTTATTTACAGTCTAAATGAAGACCCAAAATTATTTTCCAGGTTGAAATAGGTAAAAAGGGACCGGAACTCAGATGTTACCAAGACATTTGTGATCTGGTGGGAAAGACCAGAGAGGTGGAGTGATCCTTGAATGGGAGAAGGGCAGAGTTAGAAAATTAGCTAAACTCTATGGGCAAACTGTTTTCCTGTGTACCAAGCATTTTTGTCCACAGTAGTTCACTTATAGAGTTGAAAAGAAAAAAAAAAGTATGCCCTCTGGTTATTATTGAAGCAAGAGAATTTATTTCAACTTCATTACTGAGATAATTGCCAATTTCCTTTTCTTCAGGAAAAAAATATATATTTATATCTGCTCTTGAGGACCTAACTCATTGATTCCTATTTGTATCAATATTATTGAGATGAGTCTATATATTTCTTGATAGAATCATTTTAGATTGCAAAAGTAAAACCACAAAATTAATTTGAATCAACTTATAAATTACAAATACATAGCATTTTTTTAAAGATCATATATCCCAAAACCTTCAGTTTAAAAGAATCTTAATTGTTCTACAAATCTGTACTCATTTTGGTGGTATATATATAGATATGTATGTGTGTGTGTGTGTGTGTATATATATATATATATATATATATACATACATACATACATACACACAACTATATATGTACACACACACACACAGACACACACACACACACACACACACACACACATATATATATATATTTTTTTTTTTTAATTGAGAGAGTATGTAAGGAGTACAGACTCTGAAGCTCGAGTCAAGTCTGGATTTGAGTCCTGATCCTGACACTTACTAATTGTGAGACCTTGGACAAGTTCCTTTGCTTCCTTGTACCTAATTTTCTTCACCTCAAAAATGGAGAGAAACGACAGTACCTTTGTCACTGTTACATAGTTAAGCACTATGTAAATGTTTGTAGACTGAATAAAATACCATTATGATGGTAATTCTACTCACAACAATCTCATGAGGTAGGCACCATTATGATATCCAGGCTTCCGGTCAGCTTCATTCTGTCACAGTGAGGTGGCACAGCTAAAGTGGCCTTCAGTTGCAAGTCAGCCTGACCCTAACCCTAAAACCTTTGTTCTTTCTGCTAAATCACATCACCATCTTTTCTTAAGTGATTCTTGTCAATAAATTTTCTTTCTATGGTACCTACTTATTCTTAAAGCCCACTTTTTTTTTTTTTTTTTTACTTAAAAGTATTCTTCAGATTGTATGGATGCTAATTCTGTGATAATTACATGGCTCTATTTTAAATTTTCTTTGGAACTTACATTTAATGCTGTCTTTTGTTTTTCTTTGAGACCCATCAATCTTGTAGTACATTCTTTTTTGTTGTCATTTAAGAAATACTTAAACTCTGTGTCAAAAGTATATATTTTTCATAATCTTAACTTTTTAGTTATTTTTTCTTTGACAATTAAAGCACTTATTTATCTGGGATATTTTTTGAAAATAGTGTGAGGTAGGGATCTAATTTTATCTTTTCCTCCCAGTTTTTTCTGTACAACTTATTGTGTGTGTGCATGTTACATGCCACTGAGTTGGCTCTGACTCCTGGCAACCCTATGAATATGCCTCCGGTGTCCTGTCCGCAACAAGCCTGCTCAGCCCCTGTAGACTCAGGACTATGGTTTCTTTGATGGAATGAATCCATCTCAAATTTGGTCTTTCTATTGTCTGCTGCCTCTTTTTTCCCCCGCATTATTATCTTTTCTAAAGAACCTTGTACCTCATGATGTGCCTGAAATAGGACAGCTTCTGTTTTGACATTTTTGCCTCCAGTGATGTCTCATCTCAGGCTTACTTTGCTCTAGGACCCCCTTGTTCATCTTTATAGACCCCCAACATAGTATTTTGAATGAATCAGTTTTTTTTCTATCAGCCTCTTTGCCGTCCCATTTCTGCATTTATACACACTAATTATGATAATGAGGGTGTGAGTGATCTAGCCTTGGTCTCTAATGACATATCTTTGCTCTTCATGATCTCTCCTGATTCTCCCATTGCTGCCTTTCCAAGTCTTGGGCTTCTTTTGATTTCTTGGCTGCAGTCTCCATTATGATGGATGACTGAGCTAAAGTAAGCAAAGTCTTTAACAATTTCAGTATCTCCATTGTCTTTGTTAAAGTTATGTATTTCTTTTATAGCAATCATTTATTGACAAGTTCATTATTTCTTCTTATTTGTCATTCCAGCTCAGTATAGGAACATTATGAGCTCCTGTGTGTACACACACACACACACTCAGAAACAGATATTGAATAGATATTGAATAGACATAGATAATATAGATTCTATAGGTGGAATAGATATAGATATTAATAGATAAAGATGTAGATAGACATAAAAGCGTATGTGTTTGTATCTGCTCCTAAGTTACTGATTTTGTTCTGGCGGTCAATTGGTTTAATTTTTACTTGATTATCACAATAATTTTGTCCCTATGGCTTTATAATAATCCTCAATACTTGTTTTTTCCCCATTATTATGCTTGTATGACTACTCCTTTTGTCTGCATGATTTTGAATTTCTTCTTATACTTCTCTGCTTACTTTATGGTTTAATTTTTTTTATTCCTGATGAAGCCCCTTCTTCTGTGATGCCTGTGAATGGTAGACACTGAATCTTTGTCTGAAAACATCTAAATTTCAAGTCGTCTCAATGATATTATCTACATTTGGCATTCTATACTAATAATTTAGTTATGCTCCTTCAGTCCACATAAGGTACTCTTCTTTACTTTTGGTACCTAAGGAGTTTCTACTTTAGAGCTCAACTGCATTAAAAGAAACTTTATTAAATTATATCTAACACTTTTTGCTATTTGTTCCAGGAGTGCGTTCACATTATCTAACCTATCATCATGAACTAGAAATCTAAGAATCCCCTTATCAAAAGGGGATTAGCTAGGTGCCATGTTGCAAGTGAAATCAATGACCTTAATTTCCATGTGTATTATATTCCACTTATAAAACAATGACTGGATTTTTGGTTCATGGCATTCACTGACTGTTCACAGCATTCAAGGGTTAGGAAGTACTATATAGTACAGGACAAGACCTTAAACTCCCTGTGGACATCCTCATCATAGGTCTCTGGGCATTGGTGCTATCCTTGTCTTATGATCCAAGTGGTGCATTAGGTCTTCAGAAAAAGGAGCATGACCTACTCCACTTGGTATCTTTACAACCCAGAAAATGCTTGACACTCAAGGAGAATCTTTGGAACTCTTGCTGAATAAAGGAATAACATAAAGGCAGGTAGAAGCAACAGGAGTAAATCAATTCAAATCAAGCAAGATTCACAAAGCACTGTGTTTATATTTATATTCAGAAAGTTACTTCAAATGGAGAAACTCTAATTGCTTGAGTTTAAACCTGAATTTTTTTGAAGAAGAATATTAAAGCTAAGATACTTCTTTTAAGAAAGAAAATGTTAACTCATCCACGAACAGAGAACTATATTTAGAGAGTGCTTTGCAACATAAGGGAGTCTAGTTCAGAGAAATGGAGCAGTAGTAAGAGGAAAAGGGGGCCATTTTCAAACTGTAGAGGCTCGCAAAATGGATTCTACTTAGGAATTCTGATACAATTGACTTAGGAATTTGAATCTGAGAAGTATTGTAGACATAGAAAGTCAGAGGAATTATTTAAGTATTACACATAGGATATGAATACACCTTAATTGAGAACCATCAATATTGTATACATCAAGAGTTCTTTTTTATTATTATTATTGCTGGGTGCTATTCCACTGTTTGAATATACAATGTTTTGTTTGTCTATGAACTGCTTTATGGATATTTGGATTATTTTCAGCTTTGAGCTATTACAAATAAACCTGGAAAAGGAACATTTATCTACAAATTTTTGTATGAATAAAGTTTCCATTGTCATTTTATTTCATAAATACTAACAGTGAAATGGCTGAATCATATGACAGAAGTTTGTTTTCCTTCTATGTCAAACTACTTTCCAAACAGTGGTACCATTTTACATGTCCAACAACAAGCTATGAGTGTGCTAGTTTCTCCACATCTCCATCAACATGTCTAATTATCAGTGTTTTTAATTTTAGCCATTCTAACATGAATGCAATGGTATCTTATGAGTTTAATTTGTATTTTCTAATCATTAATGATATTTGGCATCATTTTATGTGCTTATTCATAATCTGTATATTTTCTATGGTGAAGATACATGTGTTTATTTTTACGTGCTTATTTATCATCTATATATCTTCTGTGGTAAAATGTTTATTTAAATATTTTGCCAATTTAATTAATTATTTTTGTTTTCTTGTTACTGAGTTTTGAGAGTTCTTTATATTCTGGATACAAGTCTTTCTTTCAGGTATATTTTGAAAATATCTTCTCCAATATGTGGCTTGTTCTTGCTTTCTACTAACAGTGTCTTTTGGAGAAAGGAAGTTTTTAATTTTGAAGTCCAATTTAAATTTCTTTATATATAGATAGTGATTTTATTGCTGTATCTAAGAAATTTTAGGTGGGTAGTCGCAAAGATTTTTCTCTCGTGTTTTCTTCTAGAGTTTGTATAGTTTTAGGTTTTAGATTTAGTTCTAAGACATTTTGAGTTAATGTTTTCACATGATGAAATTATATGCATCAAAGTTCACTTTTGGTTATGAATATCTAACTTTCCCTGCACCGTGTGTTGAAATGTGTACATTGTTTAGATGGATAGGATTTTTCTTTTAGCTTTTTAGTTCAGTTAAACATATCAATCTTTTTTGTTTGGTTTTGTCTTTTGCTTTTATGCTTAGAAAACCCTTCCCCAGAGATCAAACAAACTTCATTTTCTCCAGGATTTTTAAATTTCTTCTTTATCTCTTTTTTTTCTATTCCATGTTTTAATCCAATTGGAATATACTGTGGTAAAGACTGAGTATGTATATATATAATTAAAATGCTAGAAGCTTTCTTACATCAAAATGATTCCAACTGGTTTTAAAGTTTGCATAAAAATATAAAACTAAAGGAACAAGAGGAACACATAAGTTTTGGTTGAGATGCAGTGGAACTGAGACATGAGCTATTATTACATAAACAAGATGTAAAAATTGTAATATAATATGAAATATAAATGTGATGCTAATATATTTGGAAATATTGAAGAATTTAAGAAAATATAAAACGACAAAATTGGCTGAAAATTTGACAAACTGAATATAATAATAAACATAGAAGAAATTGAAGTCGTTTTCAAAGAATTATCTCCATGGAATGCTGTAGGTTCAAATAGTGTTATGGGTGAATTATTTTGAAAAATTCAAAGAGGTTCCATGGTATATAAATTGAACCAGAGCATAGCAAAAGATGAAAGGTTTCCTGGTTACATTCTCAAAGCTCATACAAAAAATGAAACTATAGTCTAATATCAGTTGTGCTTATGAATATAAAAAATCCTAAACCATATTAAAAGGTGAAATCAATAAAATCTAGAAGTACAAAGAAAAATTAATATGCCATACTCAGTTGGCTTTTATTCCAGGATATCTTGGATGGCCCATTATGGGAAATCTATTAATATTAAATCAATGGAGGAAAACTATATGATTACCACAAAATATTTCCAAAGATCTATTTTCAAAGCATTTTTCATTTTGATATAATAGTAGATTCACACCTAGTTGGCAGAAAGAATACAGAATAATGATAGGGAAATAATAGACTCTGTTTTTCCAGTGTAATATTACATAAATATAGTATAATATCATAACCAAGAAGTTTATATTGATCAAATCTATTAATGTTATTTAGATTTCACCAATTTGCATACATTCATTTATGTATGTTTAGTCCTATGCAATTTTATTACAAGTAAAGACTCACAATACAAGTATAGATCACCACAGTCAAGGATCCACCTTGGGGGCTCCTTATGCTACCTTTTATAGGCACAAACACCTTCTGTGTAACCACTAATCTGTACTCTATTTTTTTGATTTTGTCTTTTTATTTGCAAGAGTTATGTAAGTAGAATTAAATATATAACCTTTCTGAGAGTAACTTTTTTTCACTCAGTATAATGCTCCTGAAATTCATCCAAGTTGTCATTCGTGTCAATGGTTTGCTTTATTTTATTGCTAGGTATCATTCCATGGTATGGATGTACCATGTTTTGTTTTGTTTTTTCCTTAACCATTTACCTGTTGAAGGACTTATGGGTTGTTACTAGTTTGGGGTTATTAAGAATACAGATGCTATGAAAATATATGTAGATTTTTTTGTGAACATAAGTTTTTATTTCTCTTGGATAAATAGCTCATTTTATCACAATATGTTTTTTTTTTAAATGAAGTGCAATTGCTAGGTCATATGCTATGTACATTTAGTTTTACAGTCAAATGCTGTACTCATTTTCATTTTACATTCTAACTGCCAATATATGAGTTCTCCAATTTCTCTGCATCTTAGCTGACATTAAGTGATATTATTTTTTATTTTAACCATTCTTTTAGGTGTGTGGTAATATTTCTTTATGCCTTTAATTTGCATTCCTCTAATCACTAATGATATTAAACATCTTTTCATGTGCTTATTTGCCATCTGTACAACCTCTTCAGTGAAATGTCTATTCATGTCTTTTGCCCATTTTCTAATTGGATTCTTTGTTTGCAAATATTTTCTGCCAGTCTGTAGCTTGTCTTTTCATCATTTTAACAGCATATTTGCAGAGCAAAAGTTTTACTTTTGATGAAGTCCTTTATCAATTTCTCCTCTTATGATTTGTGCTAGCAGTTTCACATTTAAGAACTCTTTACAAGCCCTAGATCTTGAAGGTTTTCTCCTGTGTTTTTTTCTAAAAGTTTTATACTTTTACTACATTTAAATTTATAATCTATTTAAAATAATTTTTTATTAGGTGGAAGACTTAGATGGATGCTCTGTTTTTTGTTTGTTTGTTTGTTTTGATTTTGCATATGGAAGTCCAATTGCTCCAACACCATTAAAAAAAAAAAAAGCTATCTTTCTATTAAGTTGCTTGTATACCTTTGTCAAGAATCAGTTGGGCATATCCATGTAGGACTAATTCTGGATTCTGGATTCTAATCCACTCTTATGTGTCCATTCTGCCAATATCACAATCTTGAATTACTATAGAGTGAGACTTATTTTATCCTTCTTCAGAATTCTTTTTAGCTATTTTAGAGCCTGTGCTTTTCTATATAAATTAAACTTATCTATAGCTCAAAAAAAATGTTTCTGGGAATTCGATAGGAATTGTATTAAATCCATAAATCAATTTGAAGAGAACTTGTATCTTTACTATGTTGAGTCTTAAAGTCCATGAACACAGAATGTTTCTCCATTTAGTTAGATCTTCTTCAATTTCCTTCATTAGTAGTGTACAATTTCCAGCACAGAGAATCTATATAAATTATTTTATATCTACTACTAAGTATTTTATTTTCTTTGGCACAAATATAAATTATATTTTATTTTCTTTGGCACAATTATAAATTATATTTTTGTTTCTACTGGTCTTTTGGTAGTTTATAGAAATAAAATGGATTTTTCTGTGTTGATCCTGTGACTTTACTGAAATCACTTAGTAGTTTTAGGAGATATTTTGTGATATCTTGGAAATTTCTCTGTAGACAAGAAAGTTATAATGTTACCTGCAAGTAAGGATAGTTTATTTTTCTCGTAGATATGCATGCTTTTTATTTTTAATTGCTCTAGTAGAACTTCTAGCACTATGGTGAATATAAGTGCTAAAGACAGATATTCTTTCTTGTTCCTGATCTTAGGGGGAAGAAGTGAATCTTTCACCATTAAGTATTATAATACATCTATATCATTTGCAAATGATCTTTATCAAATTAAAGAATTTTTTTGTTTTCTATTTTATGAGAGTTTTCATTATAAATATGTATTAAAATATGACAAATAATTTTGCTACATTGATTGATATAATCATATAATTTGTCTTTTTACCTTATTGATATGGCAGATTACATTATTTGATTTTCAAATATTTAACCAACTTTACATATCTGGAAGAAATTCCATTTGTACATGGTGTATAATTTCTGGATTCAATTTATGAATATTTTGGTGAAAATATTTATGACAAGTTCATGAAAGATATGGGTCTCTATTTTTCTTTTTTTTAATCTTCTTTTTATTTAGTATTAATATCAGATATTGCTACTAGTCTCATAAAGTGAGTTGTGAATTGTTCCTTCCTCTGCTATTTCCTGAAAAAGACTGTGTAAAATTGATATTATTTCTTTATTAAATATTTGGTAGAATTCTCCAGTGAAAGCATCTGGGCTTGGAGATTTCTCTTTTGGAAACTTTTTATCTACAAATTTAATTTCTTTAATGGTTTGTGACTATTTGGATGTCTATTCCACCATAGTTGAGTTTTGTTAGTTTATAGTTTTGAGGAATTAGTTCAATCCTCTAAGATGTTGAAATTATGAGTATAAGGTTCTATACCATTTTCCCTATTTTCTTTTTAATGGCTAAAGAATCTGTAATAATATCCTCTGTTTCATTCCTGATGTAGGTGATGTTTGTCTTCTCTCTTCTTATCTTTGTCAGTCTTGCTAGAGAGTTATCAATTTTATTAGTTTTTTCCCTAAGAATTCACTTTTTCTTTCATTTTTTATCTGTTATTTTAAATTTTATTGACTTCTGCTCTTATTTTTATTATTTTCTAATTTCTGCTTGTTTTGTGTTAGTTTTGCTCTTCATTTTCTAGTCTCCTGTTATAGAAACTTAAATTATTAATTTGAGACCTTTCCTCTTTTCTAATGAAAGCCTTTAGTGCTATAAATTTTTACTCTCAGTGATGCCTTGGCTGTATCCTACATATTTGAATATGTTATGTTTTTATTTCATTGAGTTCTGTATATTTTTTTAATCTTTATTAACACTTTCTCCTTTAACAATAGTTGATTTAGAAGCATACTGTTTAATTTTCAAGTATTTGGAGATTTTCCTGTTGTCTTTCCTGGTTTGATTATGTAATAGTCAGAAAACATACTCTATATAATTTTATTTTTAAAAACTTTTTGTTAGATTTGTTTCGTGACCCAAGATATAGTCTATCTTTTTAAATAGTCTGTGGATTCTTGATGTATTTTCTTTTTGGTTGATTATTTTTTCAGTTCTTCTATATCCTTGCTGGTTTTCTGTCTAATTGTTCTAGCAGTTACTGAGAGTAGGGTATTGAAGTCTGCAACAACAGTTGTTGATTTCTCTATTTCTCTTTTTCTATCAGTTTTGCTTCCAATATTTTGAGGCTTCATGTAATTGATGCATACCCACATTTAAGACCAGTATGACTTCTTTGTGGAGTAATCCTTTTATAATTATATAATGTTCTTTTTTGGCTCTAAATTTTATTATACTAATGTAGTCATTCCTACATTTTTTTAAAATTAATGTTTGCATGGTATATCTTTTAAGGTAATTATTGATATGATGGGCCTTATGCCTGAAATTTAGTTTGTTTTCTCAGTTTTTCATTTCTCTGTTTCTCCTTTCTTGCCTTCCCAAGGGATATCTGCACATTTTTCAGGATTCCATATTAATTTACTTACAGTGTTTTGGGGTATATCCCTTTGTGTAGTTTTCTTAGTGGTTATTCTATAAAATTTTAAATTTTTAAAATGTAAAGTGAAATTAAAATATAGTTTAACATAATAAAAATATCTGAAAATAATTAAAATCAGATATCACAGCAAAATATAGAAAGCATCCCTTTAAAGTTATAACAGTACAGAAAATGCATGCTATTATTAATATAGAACTTTTTTTGAAAGTTCTAGCTAATACAATAAGAAAAGAAAATAAATGAAAGAGGTCATACCTGGAATGGAACAGTCAAATTTATCTTCTTCTTTTTATATTCTGATCATTTGACTGAATTCTAGAAAACAGATAAAGTGGAATTTAAATTTGTGAATCAATAAAATATTTCAGTTATGTGACTAGCTGTAAAATAAGTATATGGAAATAAAGAGCTTTCTACAGTGCAAAATCTAGTAGAAAATATAAAATTCACAGTAGAAAAAATACTGAATAAATTTATAAATGAATTTATGTTTTTAAATCCTCAAAACTCAACTAACTTAAAATGAAACCCAAAGGACAGTGAGACACAATATAATTTTGGTTAAAACACTAAATATCTGAAAATAACTTAATACTTCCAAAATCAAATAACATACTTACTGTGATTTCAATAACAAATGTAAACAAACAAAATTATTCTATAGTAAGAAATGACTGAGAATGGTAAGGCAATTTAGAAACAGCAAAATAATGAAAGAGAACTTGACCTACCAATGACTTAAATGTCTTTAAAAAGTTGCAGTAATTAAAACAATGTGATGTTGTTCCTGGAATATCCAGGCAGATTAAAGTTATGGAATAAAACTCCAGAAGTGAAACAAAGTATACAAATATTATATATAGTGCAAGAGTTGTATTTCAAAACAGTGGGAGAACTGACCAGTTAATTAAAATTTTCAAGACGGTTGGTATAAAATGGTATATTGTATTTTTATAAATTTGCTTTTCTTTGAACCTGGGAATATATGGGTTTCCTTATTTTTTTTTTTTCTTAAATAGACTAGCTAAAGGTTGCAAATAACATTTTTCTTTTTAAAAAGAATCAAACTCATTTATCAAATATGCCTATATAGTTGTAGATTCCTAGTTTGTTTTTGTTTTGTTCTTATTTCTCTAACTTAATACAAAGGATTAACTTATATTACTCTATTCTTTCTCATTTCTTATCAGAAGCATTTTAAACTAAAAATTTGTCTAATTAGACTGTGGTAACATCTCATACATTTTGATATATGTGAGTTTTCATTGTAATTATTTATTAAATGTACCATAACCAACATTTCTCCTGCTGCTTTGTTAAGCATTATTTATGTGCCTTTTTATTTTCTAAAAAAGATAAGCTTTTATGAATATTTGTATTTTTATTATTAACTTCTTGTTTTATTGCATTGATGTTAGAGAATGTGTTTCTATTTTGTGAACTATATTGAGATTGGTTTTGTAAATAATATAATCACATTTAAATTGTCCATAGACATTTAAAATTAGTAGTATAATTATGTAGTTATTACATTACACCAAATTGATTTCATGATTTAGATATTAAATATCCATTAATTTTTTTGCCGATCAGCTGTTAAGCACTCATAAAACTCTATCAAAATCTCCCACTTCTGTTGCTTTTCTGTCAATTGCCCTTGGTGCTTCTAATAACATTTATTTATATAGTTTAATGCTATGTAATTCTGTGTATAACCTTTCATGAGCATTATCTTCTTTAGTGATTATATTTTTGAAAGAAAGAAAATGGCCCTCTTTCAAAGGTGGTCATCTAATGATCACTGCTTGGCTGGCCGGCTATGTGAGATTCTGAGCTAATGTTAGACCAGTTCAGACTCCGTTTCTGAGAACATAGAAAATAGAGAATTGGGCCATGGCATAGGGACTGAAGGAACAGAGTCATGGTGTAGGCAGAATGAGACCAGGAGACCCATGGGCGGTTTGTGTATTCTAGGTATGTGGGGGCAGAAACCACACATAAGCAGAAGGTGCCTGTCAGAGAAAAAGGGAAGGACAACAGGACACAAGAAAAGGATAGCAGAGGCACCAGGGAGGAACATGTCGTCACGGCTTCCTTGCCTTCAAATATACTTTGTCTGATATTAACAGGGACCATTAACTCATCTCCACCTATTATCAGTAAGTGATTTGCTTGGTCTCTATTTGTTGTTATAATATTTTTTAAATTTACTTTTTTAAATTTTTTCTTTTTTTTTTCTCTTTTTGGCTATGTGAGCTATGATCTATTTGATCAGTTTTCCTCTAGTAATTTTGAAGTTATGTTCCTGTGTTAATTGTACTACTAGATGCCTTTAAGACTCATTTTTGACCTTGGTGTCCTGCTGTTGATGCCATCAGGCATCAAGGAATGCTGTCAAAGCTCAGCTGCTTGATGTAGCCATTCCTGATATCCATTTGAAATGCCATTATTCAAAGTTGGAGAAACGAATTCTGAGTAGGGTACTCCCATCTTGTTTATGACATGCTCTTGCCCCTCCAACCTGTCATAATTAGTTTTCTTACGGAATCTCTATTTATATCTTACTAAGCACATTTCCTTCTATGGAAGGAAAAGTGAGTTTTCTCTTGGTATCTTTGAATGCAGCCCAGCTGCACATTATCAACTTGAATTTCTAAAAGTTTCTGTAATACCCCTTTAATTTTCAGAGCCCCCACTCTCCTGTCTTCATATTTCTTTGTTCATTTTACTGGAATCTGTGGAGTAGGAGTTGATGTTTCTGTGCTGGGTAGCTCCTTACCCAGCTAAAACTGATTCTTGAGGCTACATGTGGGATATATTGAAGAGGAAGGCAAACTATAAAAAAGTTTATAAAACAATAAATAGCTTTTTGAGCTTTAAAAATGTTCAACCTCACATATTCTGAAACATGTTATTTAAACACACACACAAATTATAAGAACAGCCTAAGCTTTTTGGATTTAGTATTTTAAATGTTGATGTGAAAGGTTCATGTTCATGTTTTTAAGCCTAATAAAGAAGTCCACAAAAGAATTTTTTAAGGAAAAATGAACTATCATAAAAAATATTGTTTCATAGTAAGGTTGAGAAGAATATTCTTAAGTTGTCATAATTATAATTTAATATATGTAATTTTACGTGTCTTCTTGAATTTCTCAAGAATACTTTAAATGCTCAAATCTAGTTACCCTGTTTGTTATTTATTTTTAGGTTTCTTTAAAGGAAATGAGAACTTCCTTAACTTAGAATCTGTATTTTACAAAAATATGCATCTTGTATTTCAAGAAAAACTGCTGGAGTATCTTTAATATAATACTTATGTTATTAAGAGCTTTATCATTTGGTCAGTTTACTTCATACAGGTCAAAATGTTCTTATAATACATGTGTGTGAGTTGTAACAGTTAGGAGTTTGTTTGAAAACTTCAGCCTGATTGAAAGTTTATTTTTCCATCATTAATTCACTCTAAAATGCAGGCACAAAATAATAGAATCATACTGAACTTTGGAAAGAAACTTAGAGGTCATTTTCTCGAACTATCTTATTTATAGATGAGAAAGTTTGGCCCAGAGAAGTTCTATGATTTGTGTAATGAATGAATCATAATGTCAGCAGTGTTTGTGTTTTGCAAGCAAAACAGAACTAAGGCAGAAAGTTGAATTGGTTCCCTGAATAATACAGATCAAAAGAAACTGAAGTATCCAAATTAAAAAAGTTAGATTATGTTGGCCTCAAGTATCAGGACAAACTTGATTTGGCATTTCTCTAACCTATCCACATTACTTTCAATCTTTCTGATTAAACACTTATTCAGTGGTGACTATTGATGGATAAAAAATCCAATTCTCACTTTAGTTCACTTCTATGGACCACTATTGTGTAGACACTGACCTGAGTATTACACATACTTAAGGTTACAACTTCCCTATAAGAAGAAGCAACCATATGATTCCCATTTACAAAAGTAAAATAAGCCCTTATGTGTGAGAAAATTTAAGTTCCCTGTTCAAGTTTCTACATCTATAAGAAAGTGTGATGAGAGAGAGAGAAAAAAAAACGCAGAAAACAACTCCAAGTCATACCCACTAGGCTATATATACGCCTTTGTTGGTGAGCAGTTTGTGAGGGCACTTTTCTTGCTCCAACAAGATTCCCTTGTCTCCCTATACGGGGTGATGTTGGTCTAGTCCCTATCTCTTCTCCTACGCACGTTGCTCTCACAGTTACTCTCGGGGTCCTCTCTTCAGAGGATGCCTCGCCAACACCTGGCAGTGTGGAAGTGTGAACACCTCAGGTCAGCACATCTCAGGCTGAGACTCAGCCTGCCCTGAGTAACATGACTTCCTTGCCTGGCTCCCTTCCCTGCCCTGCCTTGCTCCCCATTCCCTCGCCATCTTCTCCTAAGAGCCCCTTTCTTACACAGCATCTGCGCATGACTCCACACTTTCCTCCTGCTTGCGGAGAACCTGGCCTAAAGAGCTCTGCGTTTCACCCCAGATGATCTGACCATGTCAGCTCCACAGTCGAAGTCCTTCACTGTCATTTTTGCATCCTGCACTTCTGCTGTATTTGGAAGAAGTTTCCATATCATAAAGAAATAGTTTGTGAGGAACTTAGACTCTTCTTAGAACTCCAGACAAGAAGGTCTGTTGAGGCAACTATCTTCACAGAAATTATGACGTTTTCCTGTTGTAGCTTTGCATAACATGACATTCCATCTTTTGACTTTCCATAGTCTCAGCATGGATGACAGTTATGTCCAGCCTCACCAGAGATCTATAGAATTGGTATACATTATTCTTTCACATTTTCACAGGCTGGCCCTGCCCCGTGGGCTCAGCCCTTGCCAGGGAGTATGTTGTGAGGCCAGCCTGTTGACCTGGAAATGTGTATCTACCTCTGTTCATGCTGTGGGTTGCCATGGACTCAGTCAACCTGGCCGTGACTCTCCCTGCTTACCACACTTTGACAGCTCCCCAACCTCTGGGGGAAGAACAAGTTTTGTTAGCTCTATTAATTATTCTCCCTTTAGCTATGTCTGTGTGTCTGGCTTCATCTATACTTTCTGCCTTGTATTCAGTCTGACTTCCTACAAAATTGTTCATATTTTCCCAACTCAGCAAGATACCACCTTTGCTTCCAGGTAAATCTGGAAACGTCTATTAGCACAAAGGTAAATTTAGTCTTCTTTCAGAAATCCTCAATAAATCCATCTCCTCTCCTGACAGAATTGAGGCAGGAGTGATCCTTTCACATTTGACTCAGTCAAATGGCAGAGCACCATTTAAAACTGGTCAGTCTATTTGGTGACAATTGATAAACATCTTTAGTCAGAGACTCAGGACTCATTGCCTTGAAGCCATACTTTTCTCTCCTATGGAAAAAAATGTGCCACTCCAAATGGAGAATAGTAGTCACCCAGTTAGACTCCATGTGTTTTTGTACCCCCATGAGTGTACATAGTAGACACAGATGGACTACCGGCATCAGAAGAGGAGTTACACCATCACCACCTGGACTAGCTCCTTGCATTCTGGAGGAGGAAACAGCCTCAGAGAAGTAGAGAGACCCCTCGGGTTACTTTTTTCTTATGATATATATTGAATCAAGGCTTTGAAAAAGGAAACGTATCAAACAGTGGAGAAGAGACGGCCATAGCTTTTCTTTGAACTCACTATGGTATAGTCTACACAAGGGGATCAGCACAGCAGAATCAAAGGGCTAACGGGTCCCATTCTGAGTCAGAAGTCAGAATATTATTCCCTGCGTGGTTGTGTTGGTACCTCTGTGGGTTTCAAAAGAAATTATTGAATCATCTATCATATAGAGGCTCAATTTAAGTTCTATTTCTCTTTATTTTACAAATGGAATAAAACTCTGAGTAAGAGGATTTACACCTCTGACTGCTTTGTCATTGACATTTAATCAGGTCCCATGAAGAAAGTAAATGGGGAGTTCAAAGCAGCCACTCAGATGATTCAAGTCAAAATCCACAAATGTATTTTTTTCTGCAAAAAGAAGACAACCAAATGTAGACAGTGACCTAAGAATGTAACAGTTGAGTAGAATGTGACCAGTGGAGCCATGGAGCTCAGAAGAGAGACAACATAACTGGGTCAGTGTGATCAGACACGTTCTCCTAGAGGTCAAGTTTTCAGTGGATGGGCCAAGTAAGAGATACTATGGAGATTCTAAATCAAGATTACTAAGCACTCTTCTTTCATAAAAAAGAGTTACAGCTGCCAAACAATAATGTTTCTTATTTCGCTATAATGACAATCTATATAACTAGGAAATGTCTAAAATTCTGAGTCTAAGCAAAGTTTTGTATATCCTAAAATGGTATAAGCCATTCAGCATCTAATTGTTGAGAATATTCTAGTTGGATACCATCCTGACGCTGATACAAACATGTAAGATATGACACATAAGATGGTTTTCTCTGCCCAAGTTTCCAGCGTCATGGGGAGACCAATTCATAAACAGCCCCTATACGACCTGTGATTAACAAGATCAAGTGGTGAGAGTCAAGGTAGAGGTCTCTGCTGTAGAGAAGAGGAAGAGATAAAAGAGAAAACCACCTCCTCTGTCTGAGAGAATCAGCAGAACTTTAGAAAGCAGCTGCTTTAACTACTTCTTAAACAGCAGTGGAGAAAGGACTAATTCAGAAGGAAAGTGAGCACAAAGATCTAAACACAAATATGGAAAACAGTGAGTACTGGTGTCCTGGCTGCGTAGCAATAAAGCTTGATTCCTTAGGCTAAATGTGCACCAGTTCACATTAACAAAGTAATTTCATGCCACGGGAGCTTGGATTTCTAGTAATTCTTTGTCTTAATAAATTTAGAGATGTTACTATGCATTCTGTTCAATTTTACTAACAAATAATGCACATTGATGTATTAAAGTATAAATTGTGGGTTTTAGATTTGTTAGTTTGTATACTTCAACACAGTCATTACAAATGTTAATATTGAGACTTTTACCCTTTCAGCTTGGCTTGGTAAGAAAATATAAAATGTATATTTGTATTTTCAATGATGAAATAAAGGGAGTGTCATACTGGTAGGCACCACTTCAACCTGTCCCAGTCAAACAGAAAGCCATACATAACTTCCCTCCAGAGGCTTTGGAACTAACGTGTCCTCAGTGAATACAAAAGAAGGACAAAAACCCTTTTGTATCAAGGCTCCACAAATGTGGAATCAGTTACCAGTCAATTTAAGAACAATTGGAAGCTTTTCCTGTTTTAAGATGGAACTGAAACAATACCTCGTGATGACTAGAAGTTGTCATAATTGTTTTAATTGATGTTATTCTTGTGTTATCTTGGTTTATTGTGCATTTATATGCATTTGCTTATCGCAGGTCATGCTTGAAAATGGGCTTTCAGCTCCATTTACATACCCAGTTAACAAATCAATCATGTCACGGATGTATATTTCTCAGCCCCACTTGTTTACATCAGATGGGCCTGCCATATGTACTCCCCTTACATTTCATGCCCACATGTTTATATCATACAGATAATTCATCTGAGATTGATTTCAACTTCACTTTTAAGTCCTTCAGACCAACACAGCAAATATGCCTCTTGAAATACAAGCTGAAGTTGTTATTTTGCCATAGAAGAACAAAAAGACTTAATTTTTTTTAACTCTTTGTTATGGTTTCATTTAAAATAATGTTCCTGTGGCTTGTTACAAGAATTTGCTGGAGAAGAAAGTTGCCATCAGAATGCTGCTGTTCTCCAATTTCACACTAGGTATTTCTCTTCTCACCCCCCGCCATTCTGCCTACCAGCACTAAAAGCAGAACAATGGTATGAACAAAGCCACAAAGACAATCACTTGTGGAGAAATGCATTCTGACATCAAGCATTTGTATCACAGCTGATGGAGAAATGGTGTGTTCAATTTACACTCTATTTATAAATGATAAGCATCTCTACACACATTTCTACCTGCCTTTCATATCCCTATATCCAAAACATGGCAAATAAACTAACAAATATGCAAGGAGAAATGAAGGAGAGAGTATGTCATTATTTCATCTATCCCATTTACAAACTTACAAGCCACAAATACACATCCAGGAAATGTATTTTTCTCTGAGCTTCATAATGCTGTGTTTTAACTTGTTTGTAATCATAGCCATGTGGCCACTGGGCTGCAAGGCAGCACCTTTGTAGCTCTCTCAACAGTTTGTGTCTGCTAGTGACCAACACTGGGCAGACTAAAACAGACTTTAGAGATCTATGATGTCTTTACACCATAAATTATTTCATCATCTAAATTGGAACGTACTCACACAAGTAGCATTTGGAGTTTCCGTGGAATAAATGTGTAAAGAACAAAGTATCTCCTGTAAGGGCTGGGCCCTTAGAAGTTGCCTGGCTCTTATATTTCACTTAACATATAGCCAAATTTGAATGTTGTCCAGATTGGGGTTTGTAAGCAAATCTTCTGGGGGAAGAAGAAGGATTGCAGTGTGCAAAGAGTATGAAAAAACCTGAAAAAGCTATTAGGGTCCATTGTGTCATTCCAGCTGCTACACAGTCATACTTAGTCCATGTGTCAAAAATGCTTACTAAGTTTTTCTCTTAGAGGAAAATAAGCTGTAAGTACACAACAGCCTTTGTGTCTCTCAAAGACTATCTAATGTAAGGGCTCTTCATGTCTGTACAGAAGGTGCACTTGGTCCTGCATCTATAATTCTTCTTTGTACCCATGTGGCTTGACTCTGATACCTCTGGGCATTGCACAACCAGCTCATGAGGCCTTGAAAAAAATCTGTGCTGGGCACCTGGAGGGACACAGAGTGAGCAAGTCCTCTTCATCAAAGGCCTTGAGAATGTTTCTTGTCCTTTCCCACAAACGTGAGCTTAATACACTCTCTGGAGTTATATCATGAATTTGTTAATAGACTAACTGGACCCAATTGACCCAAAGGCTCCAAGGTAGCCAAAATGTTTAAATCACAGTTGTAGGTACCATTGAGGATGACCATTTTCAAACACTTGGGACAGAAATCAAATGTATTGAAAGATGCAAAATAATTTTAGGATGAATAGCCAGAACTAGAAGACTATAAAAAACACCTGGGAATAGACTCATTCAATTGTTCAAATAGAAGAGACCTCAGGGACAATATGCCATAAACAGACAACTGGAGGGAGAGAGTCATTGAATTATTTGCAGAAAATTGCACAAGTCATGGCCCAAGGATAAGGAAAGGGCCCAGGTCCCCCAACTCATATAACACAGTGCTCTCTAGGCCACACTGCCCTGCTCTCCACCACACACATATGCACTATTCTTCTATGGAAATAAAAATGTGAGATCCCGGAAAGAAAACATCATATTAATTAAATTGTATGTTAACATGATCATACATATTAAAACTCTTCAAACAGATCTACCAATAAACGATATATATATGAGTCTACATTACCTGAGACTTTTTTATTCTAGACTTAGCCCACAGTACTATTTCAAGACAGAGTGGCAACAACCAATCTACTGCAAAAAGTGGTTTTTCAACATCCCAAGTAATTCCCCTTTCCTTTTTTTGAACCTACTCGGTTTCAAATCACATCAAGATAGCATTTCTAATGATAAGTATTCTGTTCAAATATCAAATTATTCTACTGTAGACCCTATGGTTATCACCTAAAATTATGTATTCTAATCAGGTTTTGAATTCGGAGAATCAATCTTGCAAAAGAACACAAGTGTAGCATCAGAAATGAGAGATGACAGCTTCATACTCTTTAGAAGAGCATTTATTGCTGGCACAAAAGTGGGTACTGGCCACACCTGGCGCTATAGGGAGTAGAACAGTAACCTAAAACACAGTGAAAGATAGAATCCGTGGCTTAGTAAAAATTTCAAGCAGGCAGAATGGTTTCATTAAATACAAGTATTTTTTAATTCACATCAGTGACAGAAAGAGTATTAACAAATAATAATGAGTTTCTTTTAAAGATATAATGCAGCAGCTAGATAAGTATTATAGACTCAGACTCTCTGTCAGAAGAACCTAGCTTAAATAGCAAGACCAAAGGATGAGCTAGCTCAAGGGGAGGGCTCTGGCTTCAGGGTGCTGCTCTATTTCACCCAGACCTGTGCAGTAGACAGTTTTCTCTGTTTATCATAAGGATGTGAAGGGCAGGGGTGGCTGTGAGTTGATGCGACTACAGGGACTGGGAGAAAAAGATTAATTGACTCATTTATTAAAAATGTACTGAATCCACTTGATACAGGCATGGTACTAAGGGCCAAGGATTTAAAAATACATAAGATTGTCCTTGCCTGGAAGCAGCTCTTCATCTTTGGGGAGGAGTCAGAAGTATTTCGAACAAATGACGACAACATGATGAGATTTTACATCCGGGGATCCAGCACCATAGAAAGCGTTACTAAGGAGCTACCTAAATTTTAAAGACTAAAATGTCATTCTCAAGGTGGCTGAATGAAAGGAAGGCATTTTAGGCAGAAATCACTACAGATAAAGCATTGCGGCACAGAAAATATACGTATTTGGTGGATTTAATGTTCCTTAAGTATGAGATTATGATTTTTTTACTTTAATAGTTATACTTTAGATATTTTCAGATAGTATGTGGTAAACTCCTAAGTTTGTATAGTCAAAAGAAAAGGGAAGTAACGCTCAAAAAAAAATCAAAGAAAGATGACAAGAGCAAGATTCTTCAAGAGTTTGGATTTTTCTTGCCATAGACAATGCAGAGCCAGTAGTGGGGTTTTGATCCACTACTTCATAATCTAGAAGGTCAACTTGGCATCAATGAGAACAAGAGATTAACAGTGGTTCTAATTCCAAGAAGGTATAAAGGATTTGAAATTGGCTAAATTGAGGAATCAGAAATTTAGAAGCATTGTATTTAATTTGTAATGTCCAAAGTAACTTCTGTAAGACTGCCTAAAATGTTCTTTTTAAAATTTCAAATATATGCTGATTTTGGTCTCAGAATTTCAAATACACTTAGAATGTTGAATTATGAATCTTTGGTGTGGGATAAAGATTATCTAGTAAAATTGGATCCCAATTTATTCTTAAGGACTTTTTTTCTTTTAAGAATATAAAACCAATTATTCATTAATGTTTATTGAAAACCTAGACAAAGTTGAAAATACAACATTGAATAGTTTAAAGTGTAACTCCTGGGTTGTGTTCATACAAAAACACTTCTCTACATGATAAACTTCTGTTCAGTGGTGGTGAGATGATCTTGGCCATTTTCAGGGCCCAGGTGGTAATTTAGCTCTATTTACCAAAAACTGCAAGCAAGACGTGTAGTATCAATACTGATGAAGGAATGGAAGCTTGTCTTTAAACAATCAATTTAGAAATTCAGAATTGCTTTAAATTATGCTATTTTCACAAAGATATCCTGGTAAGATCAACATAGTATAGTACTAAAGTATTTTTATTTCTTATGAATGACTCCAATTTACTTGATTTTAATGAACAATTGGCAGTTGAAAGAGTTTGAGATAAATACAAATGCACAAAAACCATAGGAATCTCTTAAACCATTTCACTGCTTTCACAATAAACAAGAAATTGCATATTTTAAAATCAAGATTATGGGAAGGTAACAGAACATTTTGTAGCACCAGTGATTTCAAGAGAAGTTAAGTTTGTAATGGCAACTAACCAGGGCTGCTGGTTTCTTGAATGGAGTAGGTGAAGTGTTGCAGAAGTAATATGATCGCTTCCAGTGGAAGGAACTAAATGAGTCATTATGAAGACACTCATTACTGGCTGTTTCACTTAATGGCTCCATGAAAAGATGTATCAAGGGCTACAAACTTTGTGACCAATAAGAGAGTGGAGAAATAATGAGGTAAACTTGCCCAATCTTTAAGCAGATAAAATTCCAATAAGCCACAGTAGGGGGTAAGTGTTTGGGGTTGAACGTTCTTTGGTTCAGATGCCAAGGGTTTTTTAAAATCTGATTAAAACCAGGAAATGGCAGGGGGAGAGAGAGAGAGAGAGAGAGAGAGAGAGAGAGAGAGAGAGAGAGAGAGAGAGAGAGAGAGGCATGTACCAGAAATAGTTTTATTCCTTATAGAAAGCATGTTTCAATGTTCTTGTCACACACTTGTTTAGACATTGCTGAGTGTTATGTTTCTGTAAAACATTTCAAAGGTTGATGGAAGTTGTACATTTCACGAATTATAAAATAATACACTGTGCACTCTCTAATAACAGATGTAGTAAATGTACTTTGACGCTTATTTAAGAATAGTATTCCTCTTTTGACACTATAATGTAAAGATGTAGAATAGGAAACCCTTAGACATATATATCTGTTCCCATTCACAAAGACCAAAAAATCTACTATCTGAGTGGAGAAAGCGGATTAAATGACACATCAAGCTATGTACATCAGAGAGACTTGATTTAAAGATTTCAAACCCATCTTGATTAAATTCAACCTCAGCCATCTCTGAGAAATAGGAGCCTATACAAACCTTCCCTCGTCTTCTCAAACTTCTGATAGCATTAAAGCTCACCCTGATATTTAACCTAAATCCGCCCTGCTGATATGTAAGCCTATTACTTCTTGTTTTGTCACCATTGACTAATGAGAATAATTGGTCCCCATCCTCCTTATAATATCCCTTTATGTAAGAGTAAAAGTTATTATGTCTCCCTCAGGTCTTCTTTTCTGTAGATTGAACGTGTCCAGTTCTTTTAATCTTTTCTCATGGGTCACATTTTCTAAACCTTTTATCATTTCTGATGCTCCCTTCAGAAGTCCTTCTAATTTGTTCTGTCTGTGAAAGGCGGGGCACCCCACACTAGGGCTTCAAATGGACCCTAGCCAGCTCAAGTCAAACTAAAGAATTGCCTAGCTTGCTTTAAACATGAGCACCTCTTAAGATAAACTGCCATAGTCCGACTTTCTTTGGCAGAAGTTCCTATCTGCTGGCACTTTATTATGTTCTCCACTCAACAAGCCCATATGGAGAGGGGACTTGATTGCTTTTTTTCTGATGAATCTTGATTCTTCTAACAAAGGGATATACTTGCTAGAATCTTTGCACTAACTGGACCATTATTTTGATAGCATGTTTATCCAAATAAAGCTTTTGTGTTGAGCACCAAACTTTTGTTTTCCAAATAACATATTAAAGCAAACTTACCTGATGTGCCTTTTTCAAAACATAATATAAACATTATTTTTTTAGAGTAGTTTTAGGTTCACAGCAAAATTATACTAAAAACTCCAACTTATTCCATCTCCACACATGCACAGCCTCCGCCTCATCAACATCCCCCACCATGGGTGGTGCATTTGCTGGAATTCATGAACCTACACTGACACATCACCTGAAGTCCATAGTTTACATTAGGGGTGACTCTTCTATGGCTTTGGACAAATGTATAATGACATATTCACCATATGGCATCATACAAAACAGTTTTACTACCTTAAAAATTTTTGGTGTTCCACCCCTTCATCCTCCCTCCCCTACAACCCCAGGCAACCACTGATGTAAAAGGAGTTTGGCCTTTTTCAGAACGTTATATAGTTGGGTTTATACAGTAGGTAGCCTACTCAGATGATGCTTTTTTTAATTCTCAAAAGTAAAATAAATTAAATAAGAAAATAAAAGTATCCTCAATGGTGTCAGTAGCTAGAGAGAGAGCAGATATGGGTTCAAATATAAAGAACAGCAGGTTTCTTCCCAGTTCCCCATTGGCCATGCCAACTCCACTTTTTCAGGTGGGAATTCTGCTTCAGTCTCTCCACATGTGAATTCCAATGTAATGTTAGTATATTTTAATATGTAACCATTCCATTCTAAAGTGTCAGAAAAAAAAAGAAAATAAAATCATTCCTCAATCTTAAAATTTTAAAATCTTTTAATTTTACTTTTAACAGTACTTTTAACCTTAATTTTATTTCTTAAGAAAGGGGCCAAAATATATATTTATCTTTCTTTTACAAAAAATAAATCTAAAACATCCTCTAAAATTACAGGTAATTATAACCAAAACATATTTCAAGTCCACTCAGTGGAGGCCCAGACAAGATGTAGATTCAAGTAGTTTTTGTACACATTCTGAATTCCTCACCCACAAAATCTATGAGCATAATGACACGGTATTTTTAAGAACTGAGTTTTGTAATAATATGCTATTATAGCCATAGATCACTGGAAAATGTTTCTTACAGTTTGAAGGGTGTCAGTCTAGCCAAGATGAAGAGATGTTAAAATTAGGTCTTGGGAATGCTAACTGGTACACCTTTCTCTAGCAATACATAATACTAACTAGAAGGGCAAAACCACAGCTGCAAATATGGCTGTTTGCTTCCTCTGGATAGCTGCAAAACTATTCCAAAGATATAAAATCAAAGAAAAACCCATAAGCAAATTGTAGTACCCCAAAATATATTTTCTTTATAAAGAATATAAAGGAATTCACTATTTCTTTCAACAATCGACACTTACTTCAAGATAATTTAAGCACACATCTCATTTTCTAAAAGCTTTCTTCCATGATTTTAAATGTTAGCATTTTGTTACAGCATTTCTCACTCTTCAAAGACACGTAGATTCAGATTATCATCAATAAATCACCATTATATTTTTTTTCTAGCAGAAATTGCTTCTGTTGACACAATGTAATTAGCGTGCAAACAAAGAACAAAGTTCACTTCTAAGTGACAACAACACTGACTCTGCAGTTGCCAAATGCTGTCTCTGAAAGCTGTCCTTGTTTTATTCCTTTTTAATATCTTGTAAGGCAGGATGAAAAGTTGGCAAGTTGTATGCTGAGATGTTATTCATCAGAGAGTTACCTTTTTGTGTGCCTTCCTCTCTCCCCGCTAGAGAATGCTGCCAGCACATTCTCTGCTCAGGTAATCTCTGCTCCTCCACAGTGATTCAGAGACACGGCTCCTGTTTCACTTTCTTGTCACATCAGATGATTCATCAGAAAAATTTCCCTTTTCTTTCCTCTCTTTAGAGATAAAAATGTGATACAAAGCAAGGCAAGCTGTAAAAAAGACTTGTCCTTCTTTCTGTCGGGTTAGTGTGTAGCGAGCAATGGAATTCCTTTTCCCCTTTCTCTTTCTTTCCCTTTTTAGATGTTTATGTTCAGTGCATCTGGTAACTTAGCTAAATGTCAAGAGAGCTCCCTGCTGTGCAGTGGTGATCTGCTTGCCACCCATCCTCTGGCCATGGAGATTCGAGCTATTTAATTTTGGAAATGGCATTTCTTTACAGTCGTTCCAAGATAGCGATTTATGTCAATCATCCAGGAACTCCCTCTGCCAATAACGTCAATGGACTTGAATTTTCTATTCACTTTGGGGTGAGAGGGCTATCTCTTTGACTCCTCTGAATGAGACTTTTCACTACTGTATTGAAAAGTTTACTTCCTCAGGAATTTTCCTTGTGATCTCAGACAGAATCTAACCTTGCTTTTATAGTCTCAGAGAAAAGGGGGAAATTCTGCACAGTGTTTTTTGCCAGGAAGCGTGGGTTCAGTTGACTCACTCCATCTTGGACTCCTATGAGCATATTCTAGAAAAACTCAGTTATAACTCAGGGGAGAGATAAAAGCAACTGAAGCACCCAAATTTAGCAATGTCAGTACACTATCACTTCTTATGAGTAGATGTGGACATAAACCAGTAAAATAGTCTTACTTGTATGAGTTTTTAAAACACTATGTTTGTATAAAGAAAGCAATGTCTCTATTAATATTATTGTAAAATTTTAATAAAATGACTATTTGTCATAAAGAAGATTAGATTTCAATTCACATTTACCCCCCCAATGCATCATTGGGGTTCTGTGCATCACTCAAATCAAACATTTCTACCTGAAGGACACAGGTAAGATTAAAAATAGGTATATCATTTTTAAAAATCCTTACAGTATTTACTTTCTTCCACTTAATTTAAATATGTTGATGTCCCAAATTTTTTTGTTGTTGTTACAATTCTAGTTTACAAATTCTACTTCAAAGTGGTAAGGAAAATTATTGTCATCTAGAAGGAGATGATATCCTAGGAAATATGTAAGTGAGATGCAGGTTAGAAGGTGAACAAAAGCCACATTTTGCTCCCCGAGAAGAATGATGTATGTTTTAGAAGTAATGACAGTTATTTTATTTTGTGGTGTATGTAGTGTGTGTGTGTGTGTGTGTGTGTGTGTGTGTGCGTGTGTGTGTGTGTGTGTGTTATGTATGTTGTATGTACTCAAAATACTCTTAGGCAAAGCTTTGGCAATGGCTACATTACTCAAATCTATCTTTTCTCTCACTTCGCAAGAATAATATTCTGAGGACCAAATCTTTATAAATCCCATTTCTTTGAGGCTGCTCCAAATTAGCCATCTCCTTGAAGAAACACTATATGCCCTTCTTATAGACTCATTGAATGTGTTGCCAGTGCAGAGTGGATTATCCAGTGTTTGATCTTCCCATTAAAATTTTGATTTGAGAGTTTGAGGTGGCAAATAAAAATTATACTTTCAACTCCTGGTTTAGAATCCATTAAGAATTAAGACACAGGAGACAAATGAAAATGAAAATATCAGCTATATTACTACTGAAGCTGATTTTTAAATGCAGATTAAATATGCACCCCCTCCCCCAACTTCATTTTGGTTATTTACCTTCTGATCAGGGCCCACATGAGCAAACCCTGCTCTTGTGAGTTTACCAAAAGCCACCAATGGGCAAAAATGCACTTGCATGGTGGACAGGTGCATCCAAAGAGAGCAGGTTGCTCAGACTCCACCATGCTTAGCTCATTGCCTCAAAATCACCATTCATGTAAAGTCATCCTACCCAACCAAGAAAGAGTGAAGATGAGGCAGAGATTAGCTGGCCATTTTTCTGCTGGGTTTTTTTTTCTATCCTGGAAAGTGAAACAAAAACTTTCTTCTGTCTTTGGAAAAATTTCTACTGGTTAGTTTCTTCTTAACACCTAAAATCTTCCCAAACATCACTGGAGAATAAAATGTATGTTAAATGGTAAATGTCACATGCTTATCCCAATGTTGGTCACAATATAATCTCTAGATTATATTCAGTGTTGTTATAACTATTATTATCTATAGAAGTTGATCTCTCCTTTCTATTCCAAAGACAAAGTGTCCTTTTCTAAATAAAATAAAATAATAAAATAACAAAATAGTCTACTTAGCATTTTGAAAACAATGATAAATTTGTTAGAAATAGCTAATATTTTTTTAACACAACCATTAAAGAAAGAAGGATGAGAAGCACTCAGACCCAGTGTACATCCTGAGCATTTAAACTTTCACAGCTCCTACCCTGACTAGTCTGCTTCTCCCTGATTCATTGTCTCCATGGAACATAAGCACATTTCTATTACATTTAACAACATCACCCAGAGACAGACCACAAAACGCCTCTTCTGGGCAATGTACCTGCATGTATCCATTCTAAAGACATGAGGTACTCACACAGTCTCCCTCTCAAACTTCACCTCTGTGTGTGCCTGCAGTAGAAGATGACTGTAGAGGAAGTCTGGAGCTCAGTTATGATGATTCAGCCTTCATCATGAGGTTGCGTGGAGAGAAAGAAATTTGCTTTGCCCCGTCTGTGTTCTTGATGAACATTTATCCAGTATATGTGTGGACAAAATGAATAATTTTACTATCACCAACAATGTTCCAAATACTGTGCTGACTCCATCATATGATAGCAAACCTTTGGTTAACACAGATGCCTTAAAGGAAAAGTAACATTACGCTTATCTACAGATACCAATTGGGTCTCCTAGAACATAAGAGTAGTAGATAACAAGGCCAATTCGAGCCTGTGCCTTTGTAATACAAATGCCTTTGTAATACAATGTTATATACCTGACATCTGCAATATGGCAGAACACAACAAGTACTGAGAAGGGAAAAGGGCAGGGCAAGCATGGAAAGATACCTACAGAGAGGTGTTGGCTTTGGGGGGCTACCAGTATTTAGGAAAGGCATCCTGGCTAAGAGAAGAGGAAATAGGATTCAGCTAAGAAGCAGGGTCTAGGAGAGGGGGATGGGGAGTGAGGCAATAGCACCTGAACAGAGGTTATTGAGGCAGAACGAGCAGAATGATGGAGGGCAAAAGAGCTCTGAGCTATGTGGTGAGCAGGAAGCAGCTCAGTAGAGCCAATGCCCACAGCAGCAAGAAGGAATGCAGCAGTGAGGCTTGAGGCTGGAGAGGTGAGAAAGTGTCCAATCCCATCTGTACACCTTGCCAAGGATCTCTGGTTTTAGCCTGAAGGCAATGGAGAACCACGCAGTGGGTGAGCTCATGCAGACTGCAATGATTGTGACCTGAAAGCTAGTAGCAGAGAGAACAAGTCAGGCTGTTATATTCCCCTAGACTCATCCATCTTTTAATCTGGGTCAAATTGCTGTCCATGACAAATAAGCATTACCTAAAGAGGTCATAAATAATTACAGTCAAATAAAGTTTAAATTCATGTCAATCAGATGGAAGATGCTATGAAACTGAATGGCACCAGACAGCACACACAAAAAGGAATTCCTTGGGTAGTTAGAGAATAATAATGCTTTTAGAGTAAATAGAGGCAATAAATTGGAGAAGCTCTTTCTTGGAAGATGGTCATTTCATCACTCTCGAATAACTTTTATTTATTTAGGAACTCTTGTTCCAGCCTTCTGAATCTGATCTAGGGTATGGGCATTGTTTGGGCATCAAAGTTCTTTTGTAAAGGTGATTTGGCTGAGTAAAATCCCAGGCAAATTCTGTTTCAATTTCCCTTGGTTTTCACAGAAGCCATCAATTTAAGCTACCTTCTGTCTGGATGTCCCCTGCCAACAATTTGCTGCTTGATCATTGTTTCCGATTGCTAAAGTGACCCTTAACTATGGCTGCCAGAGAATTCCCTGGTTCCCTCAAAGCAATGGAGAAATTCTAGACCAGTGGGACTTTTTTACTAGCCTTGTGTCCCTTGCAAATACATTAGTAGCTGTATTTTCTTTTGCCCTAAATGGGCACTCCTTAAAATGCCAATGATGTAACATCAAAGGAAGAAATATATCTATGAAGACAAGATGCTGTCCAGAAAGGTCTGTGTCTCTCACTAAAGGCTGTCCTTTCCAGCATCAGGGAACAGCAGTTGTCAACCTTTAGTTCATTATCCAAAATGTTTTGGGGACCTAGAGTTGCCAGAAAGAGATATAACCTATTTTCTCATATTCATCAGGGTATCGTATACGGCTTTGTAGAATTAGCACCTCCAAGTTGAAGCTCCACAAGAAAACTTTGACTCTCATAACAAGAATGAAAAAGGATGATTCTGAGAAGGGACTACTAGGTTGGTCATTTTTGCACCTGGACTCTGATGACTCTGCCCTGTTCTCTCTCTTTAGTTTCCCAGGCTCCTTAGCAGGCCAGGGAGGATTATCTTCTGTGTTCTGAAGTCTGGGATTCTGCTTCAGGGGAGAAGCTGTTTTTTTATTGTCACCGTTTTAACTTCCCAAGGAGAGAGTTCAGGTGCACATTTCTGTTTAAAGCATTTACTCATCCTTGGATGTTTTCATTCATTCAAAAATCTATCGAACACCTTCCATATACCAGAAACCGTGAGGCTCTGGGGGATATGAAGTAGACAGATTGTGGCCCTTTGATCTTAATAGCTCCATGGGGACAGATGTGCAAATATATAATGGAAATACAATGTATTTCAATTTTAGAAAAGGAAAGAAGAGAAATACAATGTGAAAATGCTTATGATCAACATAAACCAACTGCTATAATGGGACAAGCTCAGGGAGAAACCTACTTCCTGGTAAATCAGGTCATGCTTCAATGAGTGTGATATCTAAGCTGTAGGTCAAGTGTGTTATTCATCCACAGAATCACTTTGGTTGAATAAAGATACTGGAAATGCTTTTATTTCCATTCATAAGTGCATAGATACAGAACCTGTTTCAAAATATAACATACTACAGAACCGTAAGTTATAGGTAGAAAACTCAACACATAAGCTCTTTTCTGCTATGTAAATTTTATATTTAGTAGAAAGCCTTATGGCCTAAATATTTGAAAAGCTTATGTAAGTTTCTCAAACCAAAGGTGTTTGCTTCTTAAGAGTGTTAATCATTCACAAATGTGGGTTACTAATACACGGTGGATGCCTGTTTATTGAGAATCCAAATTAAGAAGTTTCAGAAAAGAGCCTTAAGAAACATATTCTACAATTTCTCTACTGGAGACACTTCCTAGTTAATGTCAAAGATTTGTTATTAACATTTAAATTCCTATCATTTACTATAGGATCAGGACAACATTACATAAAAATTAGAATTTTAAAAGATCTAGAAAACATTAAAATTAAGTTGTTTAAGATATGATTATTAGTAAATACATTTGACTAAATGGAAATTCCCTAAAAACTTATTTCAGTATTTTAAAAAGTAGGAACTAAGCAAACAAAAGTATTAAATATGCCCTCCATCTGTTTCACCTACATTCTGCCCATGTTGAGTGAAGAAGACTCAATTCTTTCAGTTATTCAGGTAAAAAATGTGCATTCTCCTTGGATTTCTCTCTTTCTTGCATGCCTTATTTTATTTACATTCCAATTACCTTCCAATACTGTGTAATTTACATATTTACCACTTATCACTTATAGTCTGTCTCCCCTGTTAAAATGTCATTTATACAAAGGCTTGATTTGGGTCGCATTTGTTCACTGACCCATCTCTAAAACAACTTCTGGAATACAGGAAGTACTTGTTAAATATTTGTTGAGCCTAAATAACTTACTGTTGTATTATTCACTATCTCTGTTCTTTCTTCCTTCAGTTTCTTCTTGAACTCACTCCAGTTATGTCACCATCCTCTTTGGGTTCTCTTAGCTTACTCCTCACATATTCTTGGACTCCTTTGCCCATTATTTCTCTTCTTTCCACTTAGAATTGGACAATTGGAATGCCATAAGAATCATTCCTTTTCCCATTGCTTTCTATCCTTTTTACTCTGTTGGTGACTTCATCTAGTCCCAAGGTTGAAAACATCAACTCTATGCTGTAAAATCCACAAATTTATACCTCCAAGTCAGCCTTTTTCCCCCATAGCTAGAATTGTATTAAACTACCCACTTATTTTCACATGGATGTCCAATAAGCATCTTGATTCTAATATGCCCCAAGATGAATTTTATAAGATAAGCATATTATGCAGTTTACCTCATCTTGGTTAATGACAACTCATGCTTCCAATTGCTCAGGTAAAAAGTCCTTGAATAATACTAATTTTCCTCTTTTTCTCACATCTCCTGTCTATTGGCGAGAGCTTCCTAAATGCTTAGCTTCTGACCATCTCCTATACTATCATCTTGAACCAACTCTCCATTTCTCTCTAGCCTGAACTATTATTTTTAAATGGTTTCAGATTATTCTTCAATCTTCACCAAGATCACACCTCTACCACATTAATCAGATACCTCTGTTCAAAACCTTCTGCCGTCTTCTAGTCTTGATCAGTGTCGCATCCGAAGCCTCTCCCATAATCCACAAAGCCTCAAGTGTTCTGGCTCCCCAGTACCTCTGAGTTCTCCAAACTTCTCACTCCTCTCCTCCTTCTAATTTCACTGTCCTCTTTGCTGCAATTCAGACACACCTGCCACACTCCCACCTCAGGGCCTTTTGCACTTGCTGTTCCCTCTTCCTGAAATACTGTTCTGCCAGATACATCCAGGGCTTATATTCTCACCTTTTTCAAATCTCTGCTCAAAGATAACCTCACCTGGGAAGCCCTTTCTGATAACTCAATATAAAAATAGCACCCTCAGCACTGTTCACCCCTTTTAATCATTCTATAGTTTTTATAGTTTATATACATTTGAACTTTGCTATATTTATTCATTTACATTTGTCAATGTACAATGTAACCAACTCCATGAGAGCTAGGGATTGTTCACAGAAAAATGTCTGAAATAAATATAAATTTTAAAAAATAAATTAGCACAATTTTTCTGAAACTACTTTTAGTAAAAGAAAGTTTAGCCGGTCTTAGGGAATAATATGCCTATCAAAAGTAGCACATTACTTCACACTGTATGTATACATTTATTCAAAATGGACTAAAGACTTAAATGGAAGAACTAAAATTACAAAACTCTTAAAAGAAAACATGGGAGTAATTCTTTGTGACTTTGGATTTGGCAATGGTTTCTAGTATATGATACCAAAATCACAAGCAACCAAAGGAAAAAATACATAAATTGGACCTCATAAAAACTATAAACTTTTGTGTTTCAAAGAACACCATCAAGATAATAAAAAGACAACACACTGAATGGATGAAAATATTTGCAAGTTATATATCTGGTAAAAGATATATCTAAAATATATAAAAATAAAGACATCTTAAAACTAGATAACAAGAAGAAAAATAACAGTTTAAGAATAGGCAAATGATCTGAGTAGACATGTCTCCAAAGAAGATATATAAATGACCAACTAGCATGTGAGAAAATGTTTACTATCATTAGTCATCGGGGAAATCCAAATCAAAACTATAATTGGATACAATTTCATACCCACAAGTTATAATGAAAAAGACAGATAATATGTGTTGGAGAGGATGTGGAAAAATTGAAACCAACATACACTGCAAATGAGAATGTAAAATGATGCAGCAACTTTGGAAAACAGTCCAGCAGTTCCTCAAAAGATTAAGCAAAGAGTTACTATATAACCCAGCAACACCACTCCAAAATGAAAGCTTATGTCTACAAAAACTTGTGCATGAGTGTTCATACATAGCAGCAGTATTCATAATAGCAAAAAAGTAGAAACAACACAAGTGTCTATCAACTGAATAAATCAAGTCCATTTAATGAAATATTATTCAAATACAAATAGTATCAATACATGCTACCATGTGAATAAACCTTAAACACATTATGCTAAGTGAAAGAAGCCAGTCATAAAAGATGACATATTGTATGATTTTGTTTTTATGAAATATCCAAGATAGGTAGATCTATAGGGACAGCAAGTAGATTACCGGTTGTCTAGGGCTAGGTAAGGAGGAGAGAATTGGGGGAGACAGCTAAAGAATATAGTTTCTTTTTGGAGTGATGAATATGTTCTACAATTGATTGTACCAATGGTTGCACAACTCTGAATATCTAAATATCTGTGCTCTTTATTAGTTTTCTTATTTATTGTTTTTCTTCCTCTGAATATGAGTTTTATGAGAATAGGTATTTTGTCCCATTCACTGCTGTTCCTTTAGGGCCTAGAGTACTGTCAGGCATATATTAAGCACTCAATAAACGTATGTTGAATACACTCTAGTTAAAAAGACTAGACAGCAGTGATTGTAAGCAGAGCATATAACAGGTACCTGGCATATGTACACATGGCAGGAGCAGTATTAGATTTTTCTCGAATAGCACAAATATTTTAAATTGAATAATTATATTCTTCAGAAAAGATAGTTTTTAAGAGATTCTTTGATAACCAAGAGTTATTCCATTATTAAATATTTTAATGAAGTGTCCTCTCATAGAAATTGTTTTATCCAAACACACTGAGTCTCATCTTAATTTTAACTTTGCTAATTAAGTTATACAAAAAGAATGACGCAGGGGTTTCAATGAAGACCAACAGCAGCAGTTCCTGCTTAGTACACAATAAACATTTGATTCTTCTGACACTTAATGACTTTATAGATAGCCAGCCAAACCATACTAATTATATAATTCAGCATCAATAATTATCTTCCTGAATTTATAGTCAATTTTCTTAGGCATCCAACTATCAGAGAAACATCTGTTTGTTCCTCTTCTGTGATTTGTTTCATGCTTCTAATTTCACCACTGAAACCAAAATGCCATTTAAACTACTTTGTAATTTAAACTTCAAAATTCCATATTGCTTATGCAATGTAATATTGGCCTCTCTTATCTAATATAAAGGTATAGCGCTATTTATAAGTACTGCAATGTTGGAAAAATGTAAACCGAATTATTCCCAGGTGACTGCCTCAAAAAATACTAAAATAGCTGGTAAAGTTTGGGAATTAATCAAAAGGTCAAAATACAAATATCTATTTACCCCCTAAAGTATCCCACACAAGCCTTAATTGAGTTCATGATTTAAATATATATAAATTTTTCAGTAGTTCTAAAACTCAAGTCACTTGAATCACATCTACTCATTTTACAGCAAATATTTGCACGGCTTCATTTTGTTCCAGGAAAGAGTAAATTTCTTGTTCCTCCAGAAATAAAAAGGCTACTTAAAAAATATGTATGTATAATTACCACACAGAAGAAAAGGTACATTAAACTAGATCTTCTTGCTTTTAACCAAATGGGTCATTAATTGTTGGAATTAATAAAAATTGTATTAAAATATATTTTGCAGATGTAGCAAAGCTTATTTTAAGGCACACTCTTTTTTTAATTAAATGTACTATAATTGAGAATGACACAATTAAAAACACTTTCATGGCTTAGCCGTAATATAAAACTGACTATTTCAAATAAAATGGCTGTATGAAAAGCAAGTTGTATGTTGGTTTTCTTCTTTCTATTTAGGGTAGTCTTGGTAAAGGAAATATTTTTTCCTGGGCTTCAGGAAATGGTGGTCTGGCCAATGGTCCCTCAGGTGAGTACAGTCGCATGAATAGTGTTTACATGTTGATGTTGGTGCCTCTGTTAGCGGCCAAGCTCTACTCCAACCCACACTCATCAAGGATGGCTGTGGTTCTTCTGGAAAGAGCCAGACAGAAACTTGAGGAAGAAAGAGGAAGTATAAAACAGAACTGACTATTAATCCACATCAAAATATTTTCAAAGTATTAAATATTTAAAATATTAATGTAAAAACCAGTGTGGGAATTAAACATCTTTCAGGACCTTCTTCTAGCCAGACATTATTTTTTATATTAAAAAGATTCAAATTAGTAATAGAGAAACTCCAATTAAAAGCACTGAGTCTCTGTAAATTCCAAAAATAGAAGAGATAGGATATATGGAACTCATAGTCTTCCTCCCCAGTTTCAAGAAAAACAACAACAAAACTATCTTGTGACCAAAATAAAACTATATTCTAATTTTAAGTCATTGTCAGGAAATACCTATTTAAAATATTAATAATTATTCTCTATCTACTGCACATTTTCTGTGATGCTTAGAATTAAATTTGATGCTTACATAAATTTGAATGTATTTATTAAGTTATGTCCAAGCATCTTTCCTTTAGGTTTAATAATATTTTACAGGTATTGAAGCCTAGAATCCTTTGAAGTCTCACAAAGGACGTCAGTTCATATCTTTCTTGAAACATCTGAAAGATTTATCTAATCCTTTTCAAGTAAGATGTTCACCCACATTCCAAAATTTAAGACAAAGGCATTTCAACCCTATGTTTGGTTTCCTTTTCCATGCTGGGCACCTTGAAATCATCAAATCTTTCCTCTGTCTCAGTGGTCCTGCAAGGAATGATGGGGGCAATAGCTGGCCGACTTTAACCACATGTAGGCTCTCAGCTGTGGAGTGAATGTTCCTCACTGACCAAGGGACTTTATCCTTGTTGATTTGACCCTGGCATTGCAGTCTGCCAGGCACCTTGTCCCATTAGTTGCCTTATCTTCTAACATGAATACTCCTCTCTTCCACCTCAGAAAGTACTTTTATGTGTTTCATTCATGTTTCATTTTCTTTTACATTCTTTTCATCTCTTTCTTTCCTGTGCTTACAAAAGCAAGAAGAGTTAAACTATCACAACAATAAAAAATAAAGTTGGAAAGAAAATTAGTTTTTCCTTCAACTCATAGAAATTAAACATCAAAATAGCAGGGATTTAGGAAAGAAAAAATTAATTTCACCAAATGCCTTGGTGTCAGGGGTGTCCACTGGGGAGGAGGGAGTGTGACAGCTTCTCTTGTCTTCTTTATCATCAAAGGTCATAGTTATTACAAATTCTAAAAATACATGTATGCTCATCTGGACAGTTTGTTTCTTAAACATCAAAATATATAATTTAATACTGACTTTTTCCATAAACTATTTGTCTGGTATTAATATTGCTATCACAACATTTGAAAGTTATTCGATCCATTTCTATTCTTTTATTTTTAATATTTCTGTGTATTTTATATTAGCATAAAGATATACTTTTTAAAAAAAATCATTGTGCTAGTGTCAATCTTTTAATAAAAGTATATCATCTGCTAACATATTGCAATTACTGTTCCATGTGGACCTAGTTTCATTGCAATTCTTTTTTGTTCCTTCTAATCCAGATTTCTATTTGCCTGATACAGTTTTCTATATTACATTTCTTCATTTAGCTCAGATAATTAACTATAAATGTTTTAACAAGATATATTGTTATTTTGTGTCTCTATTCTTCTGAAAAAGACAGAGGCCTAGCTTACATCATGCACTGAATGGCACCCACTCACTCTTCAGTCTCCCTCTTTTCTCTCCCTCCCTCCCGGTCTGTCTTTCATCACACCCTCTGCCCCATTGTTGTTGTTTAATTCAGTTCTAGTTTCATATTTAAAAACAAAAAAAAATGTATTTCTTTACAATCAATTGCATTATCAGTTTTACCATTAATTTTCTATTCTACTCTATTTTTCTTCTTGCTGAAGTACATACATCATCAGGAAATTTTCTCAATGAGGTCTGTAAATAATAAACACTGTCTCTATATTTCTGAATTTTAAAAATTCTTTAATGAATAATAAGTTAGCTAGGTATAAAATTCAAGGTGGATGGCACAAAAGATATTCATTCATTGTCTTCTGGCATCATTTATTGCCGGTGAGAGTATGCTATCTAAAACTTAAGTCTTTACTTTCTGATGGGCTCTCTTATGTTATGCTGTTACACTACGATATATCTAAATGTGTATTCCTTTTGTTTTTCTTTTTTGTTTTTGGATTTTTATTTGAAAGGCATAACTTATATCTTTAATCAGTGTTGGAAAACGTTCAGCCGTCATTTCATCTAATATTACTTCTCTACCATTGCTTCTATTTCTTTTTCTTGAAGTCTTCTTAGCTTTTTGACCTATCCTCCATAAGTTTATAAGTTTATATTTTTATGTATACCTTTCTTCACAGTATATTTTTATCGAGATATAATTGACATATAACATTGTATTAATTTTAGGTGTACAATATAATGATTTGGTATATGTATATATCATGAAATGATTATCACAAGAAGCTTAGTTAATATTCATCACCACACATAGTCACAATTTTTTTTTTGATGGGAACTGTTAAGTTCTACTCTTTTAGCAATTTTCAAATATACAATACAGTATTATTAAGTGTAGTCACCATGGTATACATTTCCAGGCCTTATATATCTTATAATTGGAAGTCTGTACCTTTTGATTTATAAGTTTGTACCTTTGGGAATAGATATGTAATATATAGAAAAGATGGTTAAAGGGATGAAATGATGGATGGATGGATGGATGGATAGATGGATGACAGATAGATAGATAGATAGATAGATAGATAGATAGATAGATAGATACTAAATAGATAATATAGATAAACAGATTCTAGATGAAAGCCTCAATACTGTCTCCCAATTTTCTAATTCTGTTGTGAATGTGTCCAGCCTAGAATTCACCTCATCAATTTTGTATTTTATATGAATTTATATGTTTTTTATTTCCAAATTGTTATTTTACATAAATACTTTTTCACTCTTGTCTTATGGGACGTTATTCTTGTTACAGGTGTTGTTCCTTTATTTATCTCACTGATGACTCATAAGCATACTTAGGCATTTTCAGAATGTTCTAGGGTTTTTATTTTTTCTATAGTGCATTTATATTTGCATTTTTTTACATCTTGGCTCTTTCTCAGCACTAGAATTTTTCAATACGCTTTGAAATTTTGATTTATAGACTCATCTGTGAATGTTTAATTTTATTATATGGACTTCTCTCTTTTTTTCGTGCTCATGCCTCATGTGGAGCCCTTTTTCATGATTCTACATCCCTGGGACTTGACTGAACAACCAGATATCACAGTGGTCACAGGGTCGTTGAGAACAGGTACTCAGGGAATGATGGCAGAGTGGTGTCTGTGTCTTCCTCCATTTTGCACACTCAGGTCACACAGGCCTTCATTCTTGTGAGCAGCAGGTGGCAGGTTGCTCCAGTCTTCTGTCATCAACCTGGGAACTCCACCCCAGACCTGTTTTCAAACAATAATTCTGAATTCCTGCATCCGACTTATTTGAATCATTTTAGGACCATTACCCACAGTAGCAAAATTTTGTCCATGGCCGCAAACCTCTAGACCTGACATTCTACAGGTCTCCCTATTGGCCTCAGCACTTTGCATTTACTTCTCTTTGCTAGTCTCACTGAAAGGACTGTGTTTGAGTGACATTGGTTGCAGTGGGGTGAAGTGCTGCAACTCTGAAGTCAATCTTCTTGGGATCAAATCTCAGCTTAACTACATGTCACTTGCATACACTTGGGCAAATGACTCAATCTCTCTGTCTCACTTTCTTCATCTATAAAATGCAAATATTTATAGCTAACAAGAATAAATGAGATGGCACACACATAGCACTAAAATGCAGTGAGTAGTCATTGCATGCTAGTTGTGATATTAAGAACACAATTAGTCCTAGTTTTGACAAGGAAGTAGTCTTGACAATTTATAGATTTTTAAAAAACATTTGTTAAAGAAAACAAAAGAAAACAATCAGTAGAGAAAACACTAAATGTAAATTTTGTCTGAATATTATAATCTGCATTCTTTAAAAATGTAAAACCTAATTTTTAAAGGTTGAATCAAGTATTTTAATTTCATTTTTTTTCATATAACTGTTTCCGTAAGATGTCACACTTAAACTTTTAGATTTGTTTTATAATCCAGTATATGACCAAACTTGATGAACATTCTACTTGTGCTTGAAAAGACCGTATTCTGCAGTTCTTGACTGTTGCTGTATTTCTTGATAGTGTCGTACACATCTTCTATATCTTTATTTATTTTTCTAGTTCTAAAAACAAAAGATTTTTGAGTTGTTCTAATATTTACTGAAAAAGAAGTTCTAAATTTTCCATTTTGATTACCTATTTTTTCTTTTAGTTCTGAGGGATTTATCTTGAAACTATTATTTGGTAAACCATAATTGTTATGTATAAATTATTAATATGTACATTAATCATATACCTGATAATAATCATGTACATAATATAATTATGTCATCCTGATTCATTGACCCTCTTATTGTGAAGAAACATTTCTTTACTTATGGTAATACACCTTTTCTTGAAGTCTGCTTTGGTATTAATATAGACATACCAGCTTTTTCATGATTAGTGTTTAAACAGCATATCTTTTTCCATCATTTCAACTTTAAATCTATTTGTGTTTTTGCATTTAAGTGTGTCTATTGTACACAACATATAGTTGGGTGTTGCTTTTTTATCTAATCCTATGATCTTGGCCTTTTAATTGTGGTGTCTCATTGATTCACACTTAATAGAGTCATAGATGTTGTTATACAGTTGACCCTTGAATAATACCTGTTTGAATTTTGTAGGTCCACTGAAACATAGATTTTTAAAATAAATACTGTAAATGTATTTTCTCTCTCTTATAATTTTCTTAATAACATTTTCTTTTCTTTAGCTTATGTTATTGTAAGAATACAGTCTATAATACATAAACATACAAAATATGTGTTCATCCACTGTTTATATTATCAGTAAGGCTTCTGGTCAACTGTAGGTTATTAGTAATTAAGTTTTGAAGTTAAAAGTTATATGCAGAGTTTGGACTACACAGATTTATGATATTGCTATGTATTTTATGCTTAATTTTGTTTTTGTTTTATCTGTCTCCTTTGTTGCTTTCTTTTGAAAATAACTGAATACTTTTTGTATTCCATTTTGATCCTTGCACTGATTTTTAATCTATGTTTCTTTGTATTTTTTAGTGAATGCATTAGTGATTATAAAGTGTCTCTTTAGCTTAAAATAATTCATCCTGAATTAATATTGTATTACTTTACATAAAATATAAGAACTTTGCAAAATTATGGCTTCATTTGCCTCCGTTTGCAATTGTTATATCTATTACATCAACAACCACTATAAAGCCCTCAACAAAGTTACAATTTTTTATTTAAATAGTTCTATGCCTTTTTAATAAATTAGAAGAAAGTAAATATAAATATATAGACTTCTGTTACTTTTTAAAATATTTTATTTAGAGTTGGTGTACAATATTATGTTGGTTTTATTAATTTCATTATGTTATTATACAACATAGTGATTTATGTAATTTAAAAAGTAATCACCTGATTAGTCTAGTATCCACCTGGCACTATACATAGTTATTACAATATTATTGACTGTATTTCCTATATTGTACTTTACATCCCATGATTGTTTTTATAACTGGAAATTTGTACTTCTTAATCCCTTCCTCCTTTTTACCCATTCCTCTAACCCCCCTCTCATCCACAACCATCAAAATGTTCTCTGTATCTATAAATTTGTTCCTGTTTTATTTGTTCTTTTTTTTTTTTTTAGATTCCACAAGTGAAATCATAGGGTATTTGTCTTTCTCGGACTTATATAATTTTCCATAATACCTTCTAGGTCCATCCACATTGATGCAGATGACAAGATTTATCCAATTTTCTATTGATGGACAATTAAGTTGCTTCCATACCCATATTTTGACTATTGTAAATAATGCTGCAATAAACATAAGGGTGCATGTGTCTTTTCAAATTAGTATTTCAAATTTCTTTGGATAAATAACCAAAAGTAAGATTCCTGGGTCACATGGTAGTTCTATTTTTAATTTTTTGAAGAACCTCCATAGTGTTTTCTATTATAAATTGGCTGCACCAATTTACAATTACACCAAAAGTTCACAAGGGTTCCCTTTTCTTCATACCCTCACCAACACTTGTTGCCTGTTGATTTATGGTAGCCATTTGCACATGTGTGAGGCTATATGTTCCACACATTTGCCTTTTCTAGTAAACTCTATTCCTTCTGTTGTCATTTCCATTTAGCCTGAAGAATGTTCTTTAGCATTCCTTGCAATGCAGTTCTGTAGGCTATGAAATTTCACAGCTTTTTAAACTTCAAATGGTATATTTCATCTTTGGTTTTAAAAGATAACTTTCACTGGACATAGATTTCTGAGTGAAATTTTTCTTCTTTATTCATTTTAATGATTTGATTTATCTGTGTTGGCTTTGCTTTGTTTGGGTTTTTTGACCTTCATTTTTCTGATGAGAAATCAACCAGTCATTATTCGTATCATTTTTTCCCTTTATCTAGTATTTTGTTCTTCTCTGCCTGATTCCATGATTTGCTCTTTATCTTCCAATTTCAGCATTTTGCCCACAATGTATCTAGGTTTGACCTTCTTATTATTTACTTTTTGGGTTCATTGAGATTTTGGATGTTGCATCATATTTGGAAAAATTTTGGCCATTTTTTCTTTAAAAATTATTTTCTGCCCTATTCTGTTTTCTCCCGAGAATCCAATTACATGTATGTTAGAATACTTGATATTGGCTTATGAGCCTTGAAGGTTCTGATCACTTTCTTTCAGTTATTTTCTTTCTCTGTTTTGATTGGATAATTTCTGTTACTATATCATCAAGTTCACTAACTTTCCTTTAGCCATATATACTCTGCTTTTAAACACACCCAGTGTTCCCCTACACTCTATTAACACACTTTACAATTTTGGAGTTTCCATTGAGTTATTCTATGTAGTTTCTATTTCCCTATTGAGATTGCCTATATGTTAATTTTTACATACATTTACCTTTATATTACCTTAAACATATTTATAATAACTATTTAAAGCTCTCATCTGCTAATTATAATATTGAGGCACCTCAGGGTGAGTTTCCATGGACTAATTTTGTTTTTCTTGATGTGCACCATATTTTCCTGTTTCATTTAGTGACTTTTTGGTTAGGTACTGGACATTAAGAATAATATGTTATAGAGGCCCTAAAGTCTGTTATGTTCCTCTGAAGAGTGACTTTTGCAATAGCAGACAGTTAATTTGGCTGTACTCAAACTGCCAACTCTTTCCCATGTGGTAGGAGCAGCTAAAATCTGTGTTAAATTATTTCAGCTTCCAACTGTTGATAGAAGTCTAAGGATCTTGGAAAAGTTTTTATCCAAATTTGAGGCGCACTCTCTTTATAACTCTCACCTTTGCAGGATTTATTCCCTAACTTTCTGGCTATTAGCCAGCACTGGAAATAGTCTCCTGACACTCAAGCCACCCACAGCTGTCTGCCACCAGAAACATATTCAGATTAGTTCTCAGGCAAAAGTCTATAAACTTCCAAATGGCATCTGTTGTAATCCACCTTTCAAAGTCAAATCTCTGTCCCCTAAGTTTCTGTGTCTCTTAAAAGTAACTGCAAGTTGTTTGGGGTTTGTAAGTGCATGTGTGTGTTTGGGTTTTGTTCTAATTTTACATCTTTGTTCACATGAAGGTTGATCCTATCAAACTACTTCAGTATTCCAAAAAGCCAAAAATGACACCATGGATTTTAAATGCGTTATTTCTACAAACCATAGAGATTACACACACACACACACACACACACACACACACACACATATATAAAATAATCCACAACTTCAAATTCTACCATCTCTAAACATCCCTAACACTAGCAAATCTTGAGATCTACAAAAATAAAAAAAAAGCAAAATCAGAAACAAAACCCTGAGAAGTTAGCATTATTAAAAATTAGTAATGCAGTTTTCTATTCTGCCTATAGTTGCAGGTATGCAACAATACTTAAGTAGTAATGAATAGAAAAAAAAATCTATTTTCACCGTAATGGGAGAAAAAAAATAACTTGATAATTTAATTAAAATGTGAAATTTCTCCACTTTTTAAATTAAAAATCTAATGCAGTTCTATCCAATAGAACTTTTTATGATGGTGGAAATGTTTTATTTATGCTTTGTTTGGTAGCTACTAGTCACACGGAAATGTGGAGAATGTTAGTAAACCTGAATTTTTATTACAGTTAATTTTAAATAATTTAAATTTAAATAGCTACATGTAGTTAATGCCACTGCACTAAACGGCGCAGATCTAGTGCAAATGAAACACTTGATTGAAATAAAAAACAGGTAGATGTCATTTTTGATATATAATAGAGATGTTTTTAATGTGATTTAATAAATCAAAGAAATAAAGAATTAAGTCTTTTTATAATATAAAAATATTTAATTAGTTTTTGATATACCATTTCTTTGCAAAAACAGTACATAGCATTTATACTGCTGCTGTTATGAACTACATGTTTTGAAACACAAAATAAACAACAAAAACCAAAAATTATAAATCAATTTATTAACAGTTTAAACATTTTTGTCATGTATATTGTGTAATAATTAATAGCCTTGAGTCAAGATAAAACTCACTTGTAGTATACTTGATTTATTATGTTAAAAATGTATGCAATGTAGAGTCACATCTTACTTAGAAGTGAAGATTTCTGCTAATGTGAAAAACAAAATGATATGAAGCACCCTTTGTACGCACCATAAAATAAAGCATAGTATTTACTCTTAGTAAATTCACTGTAAACCATTTTTCCTCCCAGACTGGAATAAATTATTGTTTCTGAGACTGAGCGAAGGATGGTGCAGTTGTCCTATATTTAGATGTTAAATTGTGTGAATAGCACTTTCTGTATCTAGATTCCAGAATCCCACTCAGATGTGCCTTACTCTGAGACATAAAGAATGTGTCCGTTTAAAGACCTAACAGTCTCTGGTCACTCATTGCCCTTCTTCTCAATACTCATAAAGAAGAAGGAGATGAAGACTTTGCCCTAAGCTATTTTAATTCTTTCTTTTTTTTCTTCCTTCTTTTCTTCCTTCCTTCCTCCTCTCTCTCTCCCTCCCTCCCTCTCTCTTTTTCTCTCTCTTTCTCAATTCCTTTCAGAAATTTATGTACTTGAATTTCAGCAATTTAAGTGTGTAGATATGAAACTCCATTATTATGTATTTAGAAAAATTAAGAGTAAAAATGAATAGAAACCGAAGTCTTGAGCTCTAATTGTTTATGTTTCAGTTACCCAGAAACTACAATCTGCCTCCCTGTGTAACAGTGCTAGATAATTAAGGCTTATTTTCCTGGACTCACAGGAAAACAGACTAAGAACTCTAGATCACCTTTGAGCACAATTACAATTCAGAAAGACTGACCAACTGAAAGCATCTCCTGATTAAGATGTTAACATGAATTGTCTGCTATACTTCTGGTCTTAGAGTGCATTTAATCTGACATGCCTCCCCTCTCTATATGTGTCTATTTTGATGGCTATTAAAACCATCATGGTTACCCAAATGATGCAGTTACCTCCATGCTGCAGCAAAAATAAATACAAGGCTTGATTAGCATTATTCATCTGTTAGGGGAAGTCCTGATTTAGAATTAAAGAGTTCCAAATATGTTAGGAAGATAGGACACAACTTTGTCTTTAATGGGTTCATTATGTTGAACCCATTCTAAATGACAGTATGTGCTGTTACCTTTTTAAAAATATCATATGAATACTTTAATTTCCTTGGTCTACTTATTTTTTCAAATTTTTTTATAGAATTAATAGTGATAACACTAATAGTGCCAAAATGTACCACCTTTACAGGACATATGAAGACATAAACTTGTCCTTCACAAAAACACCTTTACTCTTCAAGTATGAGTCCTTTTGAAACTTAAATTGAACCTTCTTTGAAGGTGCAATGTACTTCCCTACACTGACTAGAACTGGTTTTATTTGAAGGTGGGATGATTTTTCATTTTAAATTATTGCTTGGTTTTCTTCCCATACAATTCCATTTTGAGCTACCTGTGCATGCAAATTGCTTTATTTATTACCCAAAGATCAGGGTCCTATTGTTTGTGTGTTTTCTTTATTCCTTCAAGGTTATTTGACTTATCCCCATAAAGTGAGTTTGTGACTTACAACTCTCCTTTGTTTCTTTCTATTAGCCATTTACTTTTCCATCTCTCTGGTGTTAGATTGCCACTGTGCCACTTTTTTTCATTTCTCCTGGTATCAGCCATAGTCCAAAAACAGATCTGCTTAGAAAATTGTATTTTACTATTTACCTACCTCTTATCCACAAGTCTTCTGTGCAATAATTTTTTTCTCCCCTGCAGTCAGAATACAGTGAATAATTAGAGAAGACTCTAATAGCAGAGCTATTTCTTTCGCTGATATTCTCTAGAATTTTCCTGGTTTTCTGCCAGGTTTGTATGAACCATCACATGGCCCCTACACTCACATGCAGACTGAGACTGTACATGGGGATGCTGAAGTTCCATATTGTTGTGGTTCCAGTGGTTTTTTAATTATGTTGAATGCTTTGTAAAGTCAAGTGTACCTTTCCTTTATTTTTAAGTCTTTATTCTTAAGTACTTAAAAGATGTTTTGATGTATTATCTTATGTGTTTTCTACTTTTCTTTGAGGAAAGAGTGAGGGTGATATGTATATGTAAATAATGTCCTACTGCAACTGCAAAATTTGTAATCATTTCTCCTCCACATTTCACTTCTGTTGAAGATATCTTGCAAGATGATTTTTGCTAAAAGATGTTACTAAAATTTGTCAATTGATCCAATGGGTATGCTTTTGAATCTCCATGACAAGACAGGCCATAGAGGTGGAATGGCACATGGACACTGCATGAAGTCACTTGCAGGCATGCCATGGACTGGGGTATGGAACAAGGAGAGTGCTGGAGTCAAAAACCTACTGTCAGTGCTTCACAGTGAGCACTAAAACAGTGGTCCCTAACCTTTTTGGCACTCCTATGAGAATCTAATGCCTGATAATCTGAGGTGGAGCTGAGGTGGTGATGCTAGCATTGGGGAGCGGCTGCAAATACAGATGAAGCTTCACTCCCTGGTTCACCACCTACATCTTGCTGTGTGGCCCAGTTTCTAGTCACAGGCCAATACTGGTTCACAGCTGGAATAGGGGCAGGGGGACACCTGTTGACTAAATGTTCAGAGTACAAGGCCAAGAGGCACAGACAAGGTGTCTTGAAGGAAGTCCAATACCGTGCATTCTCTCTCTAAGCAATCAAGCTGCTGGGGATTCTAGAATTTTTATATGAAAATCAGTTAGAAAAGATTCCCTCATCATCCAGTTTCACAAATAACAGTTCTGGATAAGCAACCTTAGACCTTAGCATCTATATCACAATAATGCAATGAAAACTCAGATACCATTAGAACTGGTTTTTCTGAGAATTACAGCTCAGCTAAATGACTTACTATCTTTATAACTTCTTATAATTTACTTAGCCTCCCAGAATTGTTTTCCCCATAGAATTGCTATAAGGATTAAATGAGATACTGCTTAAAACATGCCCAGGCTAAGAGCTTAGTAAATGACTATCATTCCTGCAGATGCCACTGATAATAACAATGATAGATTTCCATCTACTTCATAGGCTAAGCGATGGTGTGCCAGAGCTCAGAAGTTGAAAAGTGCAGAAAGACAATGGGCTTTTTATTCCTTGTCACAAACAAGCCAGAAGCATTTGGTGCTTTGCTTGGCAGAGCAGAAAGTTAAATCATGAAACTGGGCAGGGAGCCAGAAGGTGAAGGCGGAGGTGGAGGAGGAGCAGAAGGTAGATTTTGGCAAGGGAGGCATGATACAAAACTGAGGTGAGCTGTATCCTAAGAGAGAATAAAGTCTTGGTTGGCAGATAATATCTCTGCTTGTGTCCTGGGCCTCTAGAGCTTGTCACCAATGTGTGAGTTCCATGCCTAATGTTCATCTGGTGGTCGGTGGAGCTCAGACCCTCTCTTTCATTGTTTGGCCCAAAGGAGGAGAATTGGACTTTAATTGGAGTGGGATTTCAGGGGATAGAGGCTAAGAAGGCTGGTGGATCTTCCACCCAGAGACTAAAACTAGAGCAAATAAATGTTGTAAGGTGATTAAGTGATTCTAGGTATGTCCATAGCTCTGGTGTTGAGGGCCTATTACATTCCTCATGGTTGTTAGGTGTCTGTGTAACAATCATCAAGGAGGAGTAGATAATATTATGCACATTGAGCAAACAGAGGCCATGCGGGAGAGCTGTGTCAAATTATTCATCTCTAGTCCTGCAATTAGTCCTCCATTGAGCTGGGTCTGGGCAGGTCATGGCGAGCTCATCTTCAGAACCTACCCCTAGTGACTACTCTCGTTGTTTTTTTTTTTTTTTTTTTCAATTAAAGCCTGAAATAATTTCTACTAGGCAAACAATTAAAAAAAAAAAAGCAATTGTTCAGGAGCCAATAGAACAAAGAAAACCAAACCAATAGGATGGTAAATATTTAAATCTAAATTATATTTAGATACTTAGGTATTTCAAACCAAACCAAATAATGAGCTAGCAAAACATTTCTTGTGTTCTCCAATTGAGCAAAGATGCAGGGAGGCCATAAAATATTGTATCTCACAGTCTACCTTTACTTAAATAAATAAAAAGCTCTTTTTCACCAAGTTCTCTTAGTCAATAAGTAGCAGTGTGATGTTAATGAAGTTAACTGTGAAGAACAAAGTATTTTAATTTCAGATTGTCATTCAAAAAAGAATTTTGAGTACTTCTTTAAAAAAAATTGGCAGTTGTCATTTAATATATGATGTGATCTAGAAGCATATTATTTTTTAATGTTACCTAGGAGATTTCATCAGCTTCATGACATTCTTAATCTTTGGTATAATTGTCTAAATTGATAGAACATCTTTTATTAAACCGATAGAGACACATCCTGCCCTTTTGTAAGTCAAGTAAACAGGTGTGATTATTCAAGGCTCTGAGTTCTCACTTCCTTTGTCTCACTTTTTTTAACCCTCCTAAAACTCTCTGATAATAATAAAAGGTATATCATTTTAGAAGATAAGATGTACCAAAATTATTTTCTCCCCGACTTTTATAGTTTCCAGAAAAAGCCGTTTCTGTTAGCAAAATAGTTTAAGCTTTTACTTACAAAGGATATTGTTTCCTAAGAAAAACATTACTGTTCCTGATAAGGAAAGTTATTAAGCCCTTGTCCTTGCTCAGAAAACCATTCAACCAAAATAAGGTTGAGGAGAATTTTAGGGCTACTGAGGAAAAAAACTGAAAGAAAGAATGGGAAAAGTTCCATGGGTTACATTATCTGTAGGTACTCACGTAGTTTTATAAATTTGTGACTTATTGAGACAAATAAGATAGCTCTCAAGGATAATTCTTGGCAACCTTTGGATGAAAGCAGCATGCCACACAGCTAAAGTTTAATGTGAAAAGTAACTTCTGTAAAATTATATATATATATATATATATATATATATATATATATAATATTATATATTCTCCATATATATATATATGGAGAATGAGAACAGGATAATTGCATAGAGTTAAAAATTCTTGTGTTAGCCATTCTCAAACCTTTGAAACCGGCTGTTTCCTATATATATCAGTAGCTCTGATTCAGTTGCCCTCTCCTTGTAAACCTGATTCCATGTGTTTTCATTAAAAATGTTCCTTCTGAAAGGCATGGTGCTTTCAAAGGTGCATCCACACTAGTGGTTAACTGCCTGCATCATTTTTTCTGGGGCTTCAAAATAAACAAACATGATCTATTTATCCTTGCAGGTTGCATAGGCTGGGACAATAGGACACTGTTGTCATTAATTCTTAAGGATCTATGGACTACATGGCTGTGAAGGCAAAGTCATAATACAAACATACTCCCAGTTACCAAAAAAAGTGGGGGTTGCATTGCTTTCGCACTATTGTTTGACTCTGCTAGAAGTACAGAGTATAGTCGGGGAAAAGCACGAAGTGTATTAGAGCCACATAAAAAAAAAGCATACATTCACAAATAATAAGATTCATTATGGAAAATAATAGAAGAGGAAGTAGTTGTCACTAACTCTACAATTCATAACTTCGGATTTCAAATTTGCAATAAGCTTTGTGACATGCCACAGTTTTTAACATTCTGCAGCTAAAAAAAAATCTGTTCTCAAAAGATGATTGGCTTTGAATGTTAGAATATGCAAATACACATAAAAGACTGATTTTTCTGACCATTTCTTTGTTTTTGAGTATATATTTCTGGATGGCATAATATTTCCACTTGCGCTGGTTTTCTGGCATGAAAATGTTTATTGCGCTCATTAGCTAAGAGGGTATCGGCACGGGTCCAATGAACACAGATCTGCCTTCTGATTTCAGCCATTAAATTGCAGTGGGATTCGTAGGCTTAACATTGTGGGTGTGAGGATAATAACATGGAACTCCATCGTTAGCCAGTTACCATGGAGGCAGTTAAAGGTCATAGTGCCAGCTGCTAACTAGTTGCCTTTTGAGCTGTGCTTCGCCTCCTGCTCTGTCTTTTCGAGCACGTTCCTATAGGTCTGTGGTGGAATACCTCCACCTACTTTGGTGACACCCTAGCCTCTTCTTTAAGATGACAGGCTCCCTCTTTCCAAGACAATGGTTGCCATGGACCTCTTCTTTCATGTCTGTATTATAGATACGATATAGAATCAGAAGGTAAAGGCTTTAATAAAAATACAAATTGCCGTTGCTACAGCATCCAGAATGACTTTCTCATTTTCTGCACACCGCTCTACATTCCTAACCAAAAAAAAAAAAAAAAAAAAAAAGTATAGTAAATTCCCATCTCCGTTTAAACTGGTAATGGGTTCGGGCACTGAAGCATTCACAACGTCAAACATCAACTTCGTCTTCATTCGGCCCAAAGTCCTGGGAGTTAATTCCCTGTACTGCATGAGGTGTCAGGGTAATTACTGCTGATCAGCCCCACTTCTCCCCCAGCTTCGCGGTCCCCCTATTTACCAATGCACCGCCACAGCACCAAGCGTTTTCATTCAGCCAAGCTTCTTAATCGAAAGGGTTTGGACAATGTCGGATTTTCAAAGAAAAGAAGTAGGGGGAAAAAATTAAAAGTACTCAAGCAAAATAAAGTGCCTGGTAAGAAACTTGAAAGCTCCACAGAATATTTCCTGATGTCAACACTATTTCAATAGGTTTAAAAACTCCTATTCATTTTCAAAAGAAGTTGCCCTGAGCCTTTCCTTGGGCAACCTAACTACATGATCGCATTTAGAAATATTTGGGAAATATATATATATATATATATATATATATATATATATATATATATAACTAAACACACACACACACACACACACACACACACACACACACATGCCACACTTTGGGAAAGTTTATTGTTTTGGTTCTATTTAGAGAGAAGTTCTAGTTCTGTATAGCTATATAAGCCAGAGTACAAAAAAACTTACACAAAAAAAATGTTGTGCCCCTCTGTTTTAAACATACATTTATATAACTTGTCATTTCATAAAAAATAAATTAAGTATTATATGAGCCAAATGTTTCAATTCTACACAAGAGTGGTTTCTGGGACCCTTGGCAGAATGCCACTTTATTCGCTTTTATTTCAAATACAATGCGAAGTCTTTAATTTTAATATATTTTGTAACTATAAGTTATAAGGCATATACTATATTAATTCATCCTTCTTTTTCTGGTCCTGGGAAGATTTTACTGAGTAACAGAAAGATGCACTGGTTCCACGTATCTTAACGTAATTTAAGATAGTGTGGCAGCATGGGGTGGGAGTGCAGAGCAGGGAGAAAGAGAGAATTGGGTGCTGGGCACTCAGGCCCCAAGGCCCTGAAAGTGGCTTTGGCATGTTGTCCACCCAAGTTCAAGTGATTGCCAGGTAGAAAGGCAAAGTGTGACACCTTGAGGGAAGTAAAAGTCGCATCTGCCGCCAGGGGCTCTTCCCCAGCTCTGAGTCGCTGTATACCTCCTTCCTCCGTCTTAGCTTCCTGCAGCTCTTCTGTCTGAAACAAGGGAAGTGTTGATTAGTCAGCCGATGGGAGCCTCTGTCACTGCCCCAAGCAGTGGCAGTATGGTTATAGGCCAGATTTTTATCTCATCTAGCCAACAGTCAGAGAACCGAGCAGGGGAAGAACGCTAAAGAATCCAACTCCATTTAATCTGAGATACTCTGCCTGTAAAAGCAGAAGCTGATCCTCAGTAAGAAGGAACAGTCTCCACGGCAAATACATATGTAAATGCATTAATCCCCAGTGACAGTCCTGAGGTTGCACAGTGACCTCAGTAGCAGAATGGTATTTCTTCATTAAAGGGGCTGGTAGAGGTGATGGGAGAGAGAGAAGTGATTTTCATAAGCCATTTGGCTGTATTCTTGGGGACACGAGAATAACATGTTTCCAGCGATCACAGAGGCTTCAACTCGACTCTTCCTCACTTCTAATCAGAGAATTTCTTCCTGTGCCTTGTTTACTGTTGATATTTTCTGGCTGATTGGAGAGGAATGACATTTTGACAATTTACTGTAGCAGTAAGCACTGTACAAACAAAAGGTGCTGATGAAAACTGGAACCCATTATTATGTAAATGACGGCTGAGTAACACAGAATCCATCTCCCAGTCACCATCATTGAGACCAGTTTTACTCAATGATAATAATTTTCATGATTGCAGACTTCAGAGTGATCAGAAATATGCTTTAGCTGTTGCATTTATCTACTGCTGGTACTTGACCCTTAATTAAATTCTGAAACTTTTTTATATAATAAAGTAAAATACAGCTGACACTTCTGTTCAAACAAAGAGGCTCAAACACAGAGCTACCAAATAAGATAAAGGTATTTCAGGCTTACCTCGCCGTATTTATAGTAAACAAGGATTGTACAGTGTATTTTAAAAGTGAGCTTAAAGTTTAAAACACAGATGTGTGTTTTCAAGTAATTTCAATTCTGTACTTCTGTGCTGCTGTCTTAAATGATGCTGACTCTCTGCTAGCTCATCGTGGACACGTCATAATGGGGGGAAAAATCTGTTTGAAAGACATGTAAATGTGCTACGAAAATAAGTTCTGTGGATTCTTTAAATCTTCTGTCTTAATATCTAAACTATTCAAAGCTTCATAAATGTGCCTATTATTAAGCTCCACACAGCTTGGTAAGCATGCATTGAGTTTTGTCAAGAAATATTTTCTTTGTAAATGTGTTCTTGTCTTAAAAGGAGAAAGCCGAGGCAAATTTTAAAGCAGTGTTTGTGGCTTTAATGAAAAATTGATTGGCTAAAACAGATGTCAAAGTGAAAATACAAAGAGCCAGGCATTGTGCAGGTATCAGCTGTTTTTTAAGAATGGCTGACAGGAGAAGACACTCTGGCTAATGTGTTCTCATTCTCTTGAAATTCTACTAATGCTCCAGAGCATTTATTTACCTTGGAATTTCCTCACTCTTTCAGAGTAGAAAAAAAAAGATCTTCATTTTGACCATGGTAATAAGTAAAAGTCAGCTTAAAGGGGGCAATTGTATGAGCCTAGTTTCTAATATTTCTTTAGATACAACCCTTTCTAACCAGGCAACCGGCAGAGCCAATGAACTAAGAAGGTAATTACTTAAGTGGATTTCATGAAGAGGAGAAAGATGATTGTGCCACATTAAATAACAATTGTGTCCCTAATGATGTGTTGGGCTATAATGCAAATATCCCTCCACCATCTCAGGGCAGGGGCTCCAGTGTACCTTTCTAATGACTACAGTGGCTTCCATCCCCCTGCCCCTGCTCAGGGCATTCAGAGCCTGTGTAAACACCAAGTGAGAGGGTGTATTTTTTTTAGACTGTAGCGCCTGCTGCTGCATGGTCATTGATAAATTGGCTATGAGTTACTGAAATACTGTGTATGAATATAAACGCTGTTATAGCTTTGTAGCTTACAAAAAGTAAGAAAGAAATGTACTTTTCTGGACAGGGAGACTGCAATTCCACAGCCCAGCCTTCCTGAGCTTTCCTTCTTGGTCAAGTCTAAAGGCCCCTTTTACAGGAAATCCAACAAGATGGTCTCAAAGAGTATGAGGAGGATGTGAATGCAGTGGAAAAAATTGTTATTGGAAAGAGAATTTTTTTTAAAGAAACTGAAGAAAGTATGATTTCACCTTTAAGTATACTCTTGTATAGAAGCAGGAAATAATGTTACAGTATATTCAATTTTATTCCTTTAGAATATCTGAGCATCTGTATCCACTTGCCTTTGGTTAGAGACACCAAGGAAAGAGCACTATAATAAGTAAACCCAATATCTGAATTAGGAGTCACAAGAGATGTTACCTAACCTCAGCAGAAGAATTTTCAGTGACATAAACTTGGGAGGGAGAGAAAACAAAAACAAAATAAAACATAATTAACTCATGGCTATAAATGGTTTCAGATGCTATTACGCTGACTATTTCCCTATAGCCCATAATAGTATCTCTTTGTAGACAAGCCCATTGAGTCTTACAAGGCCATTTATTTCCTGATGTTAAAATTAATAAATGTGATTTCAAGTGATATGATTCAAATAAAATGTACGAAATGCAATAACAAGTACAAATATGGAGAAAATGCTTTGCAATAAGACCTAGGTCCTTGATTAGTATTGCACCTGTTTCAGAGCACAGAAATAAGATACCTAAAGTCAGAAAACTCTCTGAAACTTCACTATGAGTTCAATATGTTTGGGAATTGGATAAATCTCTTATCTTTTATTGTTTGTTTGTTTGTTTGTTTGTTTGTTTGTTTTATGGAGTGAAGACATTTGGATAAGAATAGATTACTGAAATGGAGAGCTAGGATCTATGGCACAGGTTAAAAGATATCGTGTTATTGTTCTAAGATCAGACTTTAGAAAGAACTACCACAAATTCAAATGCTGTAATTATGAACAAAGCCCCGGCAATGCATCAAGCATCTAGCATTATAGGTATCAGAACACGGCCTCTGAGATGAGCAGGAAGAGGAGACGGCTACCAGTTACCAGGTCTCGTGCTGTGATTTGTCATGTGCCGCCTTACCTAGTGCTTCCTTCCATTTCCCAGCCATCTGTGACATAGGAGGTCAAATCCCACAGAAGACTGCATAACTCTTCCGCTTTCTCAGGGCCTGTGTCCAACCCATGTCTGACAGACTCCAAAGTAAGACTTGTTTACTGCATGTCCTCATTCAGTGGGTGAGAGCGACCTGTCAATGCTGACATCCAGGTGCAAGAATAAAGCCTCAACCAGGTGCTATAGGCAGCTCAAGAAGGAAGCGGTGGAATAGCACAGATGGTCACAATGGCAACCTCTTTTCTCGAATATACTTATTAAACTAGTATGAGCAGTTTATACTGGACGCTAGCTTCATTATTCAGCAAGTATTGGTACTGAACTCTAAATAGTTAAGCATTTTGGCCCATTTTACAGACCAAGAGGACTAACAGGCATAAAATATTTTCTCTAAAGTTATGATAAATAAATTATATAGCTAGAAATGGGAGAAAAGCCATGGACACTTCCACTGGTGGTAGTGGTATCTATCTTTCCTTGTCATCGTATTTCATCCTCAAATAGGCTTCTAGGTTTGTTTGTTATAATCATTTTGGTGACATGCTCAGGTGAGAGGAACCAAGTATGGTACACAACACACAGACTGCCTCAAAAAAGCTTGGCATGCTTTTTTTTAAAGGAGAAATTCATTTAAATGATAATACAATTATTGTTATTTAGAACTTATTATGTGCAGTGCACTGTTCCAAGGGTTTGATGTACATTAACTTCTCAAAACAACTCTATAAGTTAGGTACTATTAATTCTACTCCCTTTTTACAGATGAAGAAACTGATCCACCAAAAGTAGGTGATTCATTAGAGGCCATGAGGCTGGAGAGTGGAGGGCCAGCGTCTAACCCTGGGATGGGTCAACGAGCCTAGACCACTGGGCCACACTGCTTCCTGTAAAATGTTTTCAAACAACCTATTTGGATGTTTTTATTTCTTCGTGATGCATGTACAGAATGCAAATTAATATCCACAAAATTTGCATCCTACCCTCAGAGCAAAATACAATGAAATATAAACTTAGTTCCAGTGATATCTAGACTTATCCATGTCACATCTAATGTGCTTCTGTATTGTAGCTAAATTATTATCTAATTTTTTGATGCCAATGAGCCAATCTATATGAATGATACTTGCAGAAAAAGTTTACTCCTGAAGCACTTTGGGAAAAGATATAAAAGTATCAAAATAAAATATCAGCAGAAGACATAAAATATTTTGGGGTGGAGTTAAAAATTATAGCACTCCCTCAAAACGCTTAAGAAAGTAAATTTCTCTGTCTTTAAGTTATTTCTGGATTTCTCTTAAAGTGCTACTTTAATTCTGGAGCAGGTCATTTCCACATAGTCCCTCAGACTGAGACACAGCAGAGACCACCCCTTGCCTCCAGGAGCTGGTACCTCACTAGCTCCAGCATGATGCACTCTGCCTCTCAGGGGGCTGTACAGCTTCTGGATTGGAGCTTGGCATTCACTTGCACATGACTGAGTAAAGGTTTATAACATGTATTGATAACTTTTAGTGCATATTTACCAAGTACCATTGTGTGCCCAATACCAAGCACTCCCTGTCTTTCTCGGGAGCATGCTGAGAGATTGCAGAGCAGCTCTCTTTGTGAAGATGCACCTCCTCCAAACACAAAACCTTCCAGTTTCTTCTTACCTTTATTGATACCTTTTCAGGTTGGATTGAGGCCTTTCTCACCTCCAATGAGACGGCTGCGGGCTTAGCTCAAACGCTCATCCGAGACATCATCCCCGGGTTCGGTCTACCGACTACCCTACAATCGGACAATGGGCCTGCATTCATCTCCAAGGTAACAGCATCGGTCTCGGCTGCCCTAGGCGTCACCTGGAAGCTCCATTCGGCCTATCACCCCCAATCCTCGGGTAAGGTTGACCGGGCCAACGGACAGCTCAAGGAACAGCTCACTAAACTCGAACTTCACCAATCTTGGCCTACTCTGCTCCCTCTGGCTCTTGCCCGTCTCCAAGCTGCTCCCTGTGGTTCCTCTGGCCTCAGCCCCTTTGAACTCCAGTTAGGGTGGTCTTTTTTCTTAACATCTGATATCCTGGTCGAGCCCCCTCCTCTAGCTTTATATCTTCCTTACCTCTCGCTTCTCAGGACTCTCCTGTGAGAACACGCTAATAAAACCCTCCCTGCTCCAGTAACTTCTGCCTCCCCTGGGTTTCCCCTCAAACCCGGGGACCAGGTCTTTATTAAGGCCTTAAATCCAAAACCCTTACATCTCAAGTGGGAAGGGCCATACACGGTGGTCCTTACCACTCCCTCAGCAGTCACCGTCGATGGGGTCGTCCCATGGGTTCATGTGTCGAGGATCGGGCCTTCCGTGGCTCGGTCTTCCCGTGAATCTTGGACCTCTACCCCTACTGATCCTTTTTCTCTTAAACTCCATGAGCGGCAGCCATGCCCATGGTCCCCACACGACTCCATTCGTGTAGAGATTTTACATGACTGAAAACTATAGTGACATCTCTGGAGCCAGCCCCGTCTATCACAGAACACTTCTTGCCACGGCCAATTGTCCTCCCTCCAAATTGCCAAAATCCAATTTTGCTTAACTTCACTTCCTTCCATCATCCAGTCATCCAAGGTCAGATCCAAGGTACATTCAAGCATGCGGACTTCAGAAACGACCCTACGGAGGGGGCTGCAGGCATAGACGGATCCCTTCTCTTGGGTATCTCTAGTCCAGGGAGGCCTTGCCATGGCTAACCTGTCTGGCCTCCCTGGCCTCGCCGGCTGTCTCCTCTGTGCTGCCCTTGGGCGTCCCCCATTCACGGCGGCTCCACTCCTAACACAACCCCAAAATCACACTTCTACAATACCCCTTCCAGACCCAATAGAAGGTGTGAGACTGTACTCCCAACTGGCCACTGTTTTCCCTTTCTGCTTTTCCAATAACACCTCCCCAATCCTTTGCAACATCACCTCCTTCCAAGGGCTGTTCTTCAGCACACCCGGAACTTTCATATGGTGTAATGGGACCATAACTAAAAACCTATCCAGTTCCCCACCCAACCAACTCTGTCTCCCTGTTGCACTGGTTCCCCAGCTTACTATATACACCCCGGCAGAATTCCAACTCATTCTCGTGCGAGGACTCCTCACCCCAAGTCCTGCAGTACCACCCTCCCACTGCTGGCGTAGCAGGTATGTCTCTCACAGCCTCTCTCGTGCCCACTGGCCTCAGTGCCAGGGCTCTCGTCACTTCCACAATCCAAACCCGAGAACTAACCAATCGCCTTCAGCTTGCTATCGATGCTGCTGAATCTCTCGCCTCCCTACAAAGACAGATCACCTCACTAGCCCAGGTAACACTCCAAAACCGTCTTGCTCTCGATCTTCTAACTGCAGAAAAAGGAGGAACCTGTCTCTTCCTCAAAGAAGAATGTCGCTATTATGTCAATGAATCAAGTATTGTTGAAACCTGGGTTGCCTCTTTACACAAGCTAAGTACCAAACTTCAACAAAAATTTGCTAGTGATGCCACTTCTTGGTGGAAATCCTCAATGTTTTCCCTACTCGCCCCATTTCTGGGTCCCTTGCTAGTCCTCTGTGTTTTACTACTCCTCACTCCTTGTTTCATAGAATTCCTTAAGAGCCGGTTCCGTGAAATCTCCAGAGTAAGCATCCATCAGATGCTCCTCCAGCCGGTCGGCCCCTATCAACCCATCCCCCAGTGCAGTGACTGAGATACTCCTGCTCCTTAAGCGACCCCCACCACGACGCCCCTTGTCAGCAGAAAGTAGCTAGATTTCTGCGCCACCCATTTTCCTATCTTAAGGAGTCGGGAATGTTCGGTCACCTGCAGATGCCATTAAGTCGCTAACAATAAGGCGGCTTAATACCTAAGATGACTGACAGCTGATGCAATCAAGACCTCACACTGCAGCAGGAACCTTCTGGGCGTGGAAAGATCCTAACTGCGGGAACAGAACAACGGAACACCACGCCCAGCACATCCGGGACCAAAAAAGCCTTTAAAAACAACTCCCTCACCCCCTGCACGCACAACTTCTCTGGCCCCTAACCCCAGGACCAGTGAACCTCTCCCGCAGACCCCTAATAAAGCCTGTCCAGTACTCCACTTTGGTACTCTGTGCTTTTTATTTGATTCTGGCTGATCAGGACCCAAACAGCAAGACATCTAGTTTCTATTTGGACATTTCCTGGGACAGAAGCTCACTGTTGGGAAGCCCTAGTTGTCACACGGTTTTTCCTTCTATTGAGCATTATGTTATGGGTAGAAATTGATTCTTGATAACAAGATTGTACTGGTTGTATTGACAAGTAAAGTATTGGCAGTGTAGTTAAAACTTGAAAAGAGTAGTATGTGTAAATTCATTTGGACCACGGACTGAAACAATGGACTAGATATTTATTTGTTTTCTCTTATGCTACAAGGTCTTCTCCAGAGTGGTCAGTGTTCTTTTAAAATGAAGGTCCTTGGCGCAAACCCTCCTGTACGTACATAAGTCCCCTCTCTTCTGGAGTCTGATGGTGGCTCAATCCTCACCTCCTGCCCGCCACTGTCCCCTTGACCTCTTCTCTCTTTCTGCTGTTCGGAAGACACTCGCACCTCATTCTGCTGCAGGTCTTTGTACTTGCTGCAACATCTGCTCTGAGCTCATCCCCCAGATTTTACAAGGCTCCTTTCAAATGCTAACTTCTCAGAAGGGCTGCCTGATACTTCCCCATATTGGAATAGCTCCTCACCCTGTCAACCCTCTCATGCTGCTTGCTTTCTCTTATTAATTCCTGGTGTGCATGCATGTGTGCGTGTGTGTGTGTGTGTGTGTGTGTGTGTGTGTGTGTGCATGCGTGTATCTGTTTTGCTCATCACTGTATCCCTAAGCTCTTAGAACAGTTCCTGGCACATAGAAATATTAAATAAATATTTGTTGAATGAGGACATTAAAAAAATGAACAAACAAAAGCTTGCCAAAAAAGTTATAGATAATGTAGTTTGTAAATTACTAAAATTTTCAAGAAGGGGATAAGAATAAACCCACGCTCAATGAAAATCATCTAGTAAATAGAAATAAAAATGTTATTCTACTGAGTTCTAGTCAAAAGAGAAGAGAATTTACTTTGCAATTAATTTATAGGTACCATATTGCAAATTTCTTGAGGCCGGGGACTAAGTTTCAGTCTGATTTTATCCCTCACAACCCTCAGCTTGGTACCATAAATGTATTTGGCAGCCATTAAATGTTTGTTGAACTTAGTTAATTTAGTATATCAACAAACCTCATGATTAAAACAAAGTTTTCCAATGACCTGATGCTGTCAAAAACAGAGACTGCCAGACTGTTTCAAGTGTGATTATTTTTTTCTTGATCATCTTTAATAGTATTGGACTGGTGCACCAATTTATCTCAATGTGTTTGTAGACATAATTAGAAAAAAAAATTAAATATTGCAATGCTATTTAAAAGGATGTGCAGACTTTCATTGGAATGAAAGTTCCATTCCGTGAAACTCAGGATGAGCCCACAAGCAGCACTTACAGGTGACATTGTGTTCTGCCCCACAGTGGGCAGAGATGCTGCCTTCATGATGCAGAGAAATGCTCAGGACACACGCAGTCATTGGGGGGATGTTGTGTGGGAGTTTGGCTGTGTTCCTCTACTTTAGTTTCGTCAGCCAGCCACTCTACCTCCTTAAGAGAAGCTGATATAGTATGTTTTACAGCAAATAAATGACTGACTCTGATTCTCCCTTCTAGGATAAACATTTCTCAGGAAGGCCAAGAGAAGTGCATTAGCACTGCTTAGCATCCCTTTCACTACAACTTTGGGAGGCAGTGACCATGAGTGTCAGCTGGTCAATAATGGGCAGAGTCCAACTTAGCAGAGATGAAGCAGACAACCATATTGATATTGAAAGCATTCCACTCACCTTCAAATGTGGACAAAATCTCTCCAAGTCCAAGCCAAATCTCCCACCACCGACGTGTGAGGGCATGAGAAGGGGAGGGTAACAGAGGGGCCTCGCAGGCGGCAGTACTGGGCCCTGTGTGTCCTCTTTCTTTGTAAAGTTAACACATTTAAGGAGACATTTTATTTTTTTAAATTATCTCTTTTTATTATAATAAAAACACCCCATGCTTTGTAAAATATATATATATAAGCAATACACTCATGCATATAAGCGAATAAAATCACTTCTAATCCTGCCACATGCAGATCAGCACTTGATAATTTTTTATATGGATGCTACAGACATCTTTCTATATAATACAGTTAACTTCTATTAACTAATAACTAATTCTCAACCATTTAAGAAGTCTGCAATTCTACAGTATTAGAAAAAGGAGTGATCACCATACTTGGCATTTATATATATTCTTTGATCCATTCATTTAATACATTTTTTTGAAGAACCTACTATGTTCCAAGAAATATTCTACAATCTCGTGATGCAATTAAAGGTGCCGTTCTTGTCTCCAAACAGTCAAAGTGAGAAAAGAAAGTAATTACAGTTCAGCGAATTATAGTTCTGTGAGTAGGTACATCTTGCTTAGCCAGAGACTGAGATTTTCAAAAGACATGATAAATGAACTCAGCATTGATGAGTAGGATGCAGTTAATAGAAAAAGAAGTTAGGAGGAAGGGATCAGGATGCAAAAAGATGGAGTTGAGAGTAAATATTGTGCTTCTGAGGGATAGCCAGGTCACAAGAAGAGCAGAGCACAGGAGGTGGAAAACAAAGTAGGGGAGGTAGAGGATGGATCAGACTAAAAAATACAGGCCTTGTCAGGCATTTGACTCAGGAGGGTTCTGACAAGCCCATATTGGCATTTATTAACCCATTTCCATTTAGGAACAAAAAGTGCATCTTGCTGCCAGCATTAATTTAATTTTGCATAAACACGCTCTTTGAGGCTGAAGCAAATAAAACTGTTCTTAGAGTTATTTCTAAACAGAACTTGTCTCTAATCCTAATATAACCAAAATATATATATAAATTGGATTCATCAAATAATGTTCAGCTAACAACTGTTCAAGAATGAGGTTATCACATGTAGGAATGCTACGTTTTCTAAGATTCAACATTTTAAGCAATTGAAATTATATTTTGTAAATGGAAATACCACAACTGAAAACAGAATGCTATTAATGGAATGATATCATTTGTTTCCAAAGACTATCGATATACTAGAGTAATGTAAAATAATAAAAGTGAGATATTTTGTGGCAAATTTTGGGAGTCTGGTTGGAACTCTAATCCATAAGTTATCTCAGAATAAACGCTGCTGCCACAAGCGCAGCCAGTTAGTATTCTCAGAGCAAATGGGAAATGGGTTAAGAGGAGTCTGATTAGCATCAAACAGTAACTAGGGGAAACTAGAAGTACAGACAGACAGTAATGAAAAACTTATCTGAACCCAGGTGGTGAAAAACTCCTTAGAGGACCCAGAACAGAGGGAATCATGCTGGGAGCAGTGAAGAGAAGGAGGAAAGAAGAGGAAGACAAGCTAGAAGGAGTCAGGCCAGGCATAAAGGCAATGGAGAGGACACAGGGGTCAAAAGTCAGCCTTCTGGGGAAAATGATTAATAAGATTTGGGGTACATGAAATCAGCCGGAGTGGATAACCCAAAGCAAACCAAGGAAAGGAAGTTGGAACTTAGTCCATGAATTAAGCTCTACAACAGGAATTAGTGAAAAAGTCAGGACCTGGTGGCTATGCAGGTGTTTGAGTCACAACCCAGACAAAGTGGACACCAGGCATACAGTAGCAGGACTATTTTCTCCATTCTCGACTACACTGTTAAAACATCCACCTTCAGGAAATTTACTGTACATATGCTGTTTCCCCATGTTTTTTTCTGTTTTTTACTACTCACATTTCACCTAATTTTATCAAAGCTACTCTCCTCTCCTTCCTCTTTCACACACACACACACACACACACACACGTATGTACAACTGTAAAGCTATCTTTTCCTTTCCCTATAGCTGCCAATTCTTACCTAGATTTCATAGGAAATGATCTAAATTTTGGAGACTTACTTAAAGACATTACCACTAGACCCCGGTTAGGGCCTCGCCATCCTCCCATCCCCAGTTCTGCGCATGCATCCTAGGAACTCAGCTGAGCTGATGAATATAGCCATGTGCTGTTTGCCTCTCAAAAGACTCCAACACTATTTTATTTTAATTTGTATTTGAAGTTCAGAAATTTAAAAAGCAGAGCATTTCTCATATCATTGCTGTTAATTAAAAGTACAATTTGCTAGAGCACAAATAAGGCCAAAATGAAAGTATAGCAGCTTCGTAGTAATTTTGGAACGCTACTCTTACATGTGTGTAAAGTGATTAACTCTCTACCTTGCCTTGTCCAGGGATATTAAAATGATAGGTTGAAGTTTAGCCATCTTACTTGGCTTTTTATTATTAACACAATGTACTAAAAATAGATCCCTTTCGGAAGACAACTAGATATTATTATGTAACATTGATAGGTTAATAAAGTGGAATTCATTAAAAAATGAAATATTACCATTACATGTTTCCATTAGAAGCTACACACACACACACACACACACACACACACACACACACACACACACATACACACACACAACAATCTGTCTACAATCTCATTTTTAAAATTAAAACTACATTTTCTTAAGCGTTAACATTTTAGATCAAACTTTTAAAGGGGGTTCTTAGTTAATTTTACCACCTTAGCGTTTTTCTACTTGGTTTAATTTACCAGCATGGCAGCCACCCTGATGTTTGGCTTATTACAGTATGTAAATTTTTTAGCCATACACTTGCCATAGAGTGAAAAAAAGACTTATAGGTTAGGTCTAGAACATAATCACTTTTGTAATACAATTCATTGGAAAAATGTGTGCTGAGAGCCCAAATAACAGACTTCAAATTAGCATGTAGAAGTTACCTGCTCATAATTTGAAGTTTCCTGAGATAAATGATAATATATCTAGATAGAACTCTAGATATAAAACATAATTTTGTCATAGCTAAAGATATGTTTCACAGCAGGGTAAATTAGCACATTTGTGATTTATCCATATGTTTAACATCACTTGCAAAATCTAATCATTAGTTGAAGAAAACCTTATGTCTCAATCAGAAAAATTTCTATATGAACATTGTTTACTGAGCATAGATTCTTGGAATGAATGGCAAGATCCAAAAAGTCAAACAAGCTTGTGAATTCCAAACATAATTTTATTTGCTGAGGGCCACTTGTCAACAGTGGAGTATCTTTAACTAAACCAAACCTTACAGAAATTAGAAGGAAGCATAATTAACCAAAGAACAAGTTAACTTGTTCTTTCCCACCACAGATTAATCTTAAGGCATAAAGAGTACAAGCAAGCAGGAATTTGTAAAAACATGTCTCAAAGTATATTCTATAAAAGATTAGTGAGTGCCCCATAAAATGTTAACAGTTATTCTATTTTTTTAAAAAAAGAATAGTTGAGTAGATTTGGGCATGTTGTGTGAACCACTGTTAAACAGCTTTTCTCCAGAACTTAGAGGCTTTACTATGCTATCAGGTGTTGAGAATTTCTAAGGAGGAGACAGTTTATTGTGCCTCAGCAATTGGTAGTGGAACTCTGTATTTCATGTGGCAGAGAGCCAAGGCTAGGATGGGAAGACCTTTAAAAATGGATGAAAATACTGGTCATTTCTATCCACACTTCCAGCCCGAAATTGGTGCTAGGGTGTCCAGGTGTCCCGGGGTCATTCATCACGGCTTTCTCACAAATGCAAGTCTGAGAAACTAGGCACAGAGCTAGACGTCACTATATCCATGCCTTTCAAAAAAAAAATTAGGGGAAAGAGAAAAAATTAAGTTTCCCAGAGCTGCCATTTGTAAAAAGCATGGTGTTCCAGGAGGAGATGGATGGGAACACAGGAGAGGGCAGGGAGGGGTCTCAGCATCACCAGAGGTACCTGGAGGAATGAAAGTAATGAGTCACTTTCCTCCACCCAGTTAATCTACTCTCTACAAACTGGGCAACAAACTTTAATATTCTTGTGTCCTCGATTGTCACGAAGCGATGGGCCAATTTAGCTACAACTAGGGAAACACCTTCAGATATCCTCCCCACAAGGATGAGTCCTTACTTCTGAAAGCTAGACCCATATCACTTCACAATGATAGTATTTTACATTTGGAATTAATATTTAATTAATTGATACTAGCCCTGAAAGCTGAAACTACTGTCGGAGTTGACAAGGGGACTCTAAATTTATGTTTTAATTGGTTGGCCATTTCATCAAAAGGTAGACACGGTGTCTGTGGTTTCGAACTTTGAAATAAACCCTATATGAGGAAAAAAAAAAAAAACACAGGCACATAGAGCTCATTCATACACATGTTTATGGTTTCTCTACCTGTGAAAAGGAAAGATTTTGTGAAGGTGTATCCTGGGGAAAATTTACACAGGTTTCTTGTTCATCAAATTAAGCCAGCACATATATTGATTGCTTCTCAGAATGTGAACTTGGGGTGTGGCTACTTAAATCTCAGAGGGGGAGGTTTTTTTTCTTTTGTAGGCAGGTTTTTCTGGATTGTTCAATGAAGATACCACACATGGGAAACAAAGTTTACAAATGAAATTTTACATGAAACAATTTTTGTAAGTATGTATACTCAAGTACTATGAATCAAACCGTAAGAGATATTCCTTGTTGGAAAAGAAACTAGAAGCTATTGCAGAAGTTGACAGGCAACCAAACAGGTTTTCAGTGCTTTCAGTAAGGATTCAGCAAAATCAGTAAGATTATTCATATTCAACCAAAATCTTGATTTCTTTAGATGAAAGCTGGAAAATAGGAGTTACCCAAAGCTTTGCTTTTCCTCGGTCAAACCCTGGAAATGGCCTGTGCATGGCACATAGGGTTCTGTCTGCACTAGCCACACATTCAGTCTGTGGAGTGACGACCCTACGGACAGATGTTACAGGGAAAGTAGAAGGTCATTAATGGTTTCATCCCCACCATTGTGAGCCGAAAGCCCATTCTTATGATGCACTCTGCTCTAAGAGAGCTAGAAAAACAGTATCTTTCATAGTAATGACTTCTAGTTTACAGCCTTCATTTGTTATATTTCCTCAATAGCTGTTGTGTTGAGATTAACTGCATAAATGGTCTGCAGCTGTCTGTTATGAATTAAGGGAGTTTAATCAAAGTATTTCTAATGTACAGCATAATGATAATACATGGGGGAAGTACTATTTAAGAGATAATGATGGCTTCAGAAGATCACTGTTGTAATGTTTAGTGCATATGCCTTCAGCATTGAATTTGTTGTTGTTCTGAATATGCTTAATGGGTCACTGAAAAGCTGCCTAATGCGGGATTGTTTGATGGGGCTGACAGAGCTGGAATTAGCCCATTGCTGTTTACTGCATACAGCCATTAAGATTAATTGCTGCCAGATAATTTTGACTGTTTTTATGTTCTGGAAAAAGTGTCACTAATGGGTTTATAAATTGGTTCACTATTACTAATAGTAAGGCCAGTGTAATGGGATAGAATGTCAGCTAATTCTAAAGATAAAGGTAAAAAAGTATTAAAAACTATATGGCTTGCAAGTTTTAAGGGATACTGGTATCATAACAGACACACTGATGTATGATTCTCATTAATGCTATTTCCTGAGCTTTGGGTTGAACTTAATAGATGCTAATAAAGTCTTATTTGATGTCCCATTAAAAAGCTCAATCTTTTTGTACATTAATGTACAGTATTGTTTATCACATCTTTGATGACTAAACTCAAATTCCAATTTGTTCCAAAACTAAGCTTTTCTGAGACTTTTTACACCTATTTTTATTTTTATGTATGTAAAATATATACAAAAAACTAGAAAAGTATTAACAAAGTTCATGAGTTTGCAATCATGACACAACAGTGTCAGTTACCTAGAAAGTCCACAATTCAGGCACGTTTATATCATGTGTGTCACACTGTTCTAGAAACAAAGTTTTGCCATTCTAAGTATTGTTGAGGGTCTGTTTGCAGTTGTTTGCAATTGAGCGTAATTTTGAATGTAAAGGTAATTTAGCTTAGTACTGATTAGAAAATCTTCACATATCTAAATCTTAACACATAAGGTTAAAAAAGTCTAAGCATTTTTTCTAAAGAAAGTTAAATGGATATAATTATTTTTAAGTGATGTGATTATTTTTTTATTTTATTTTATTAGTTTCAATTATACAGTACATTGGTTAGACATTTATATAGTTTCTGAAACAATCCCCGATTGCTCTTTCTCTCTCTCTTTTGGCTCTCCACCTAACCATTACATCAGTGCTCACCGCATCCCCTATACCATGTTCCCCAGTCCCGTGACCATCTAGAAACTACTAATTTATATTTCTTTAACCCAAAGTGACGTGATATTTATTGATTATCCATAAGATATTCATAGCCATTACCAGGAACTAATCAGTCCAGTTGCCCACATGAGTTTATGAAAGTTGTTTAACATATAAATTCTGAGTTTTGCCAGTTTGCCATAATCTATAAAAAAAATTCTTGTGCATTTTCAAATGTATTATTTATTTCTAAGCATGCTAAAAATCAATGAAAAAAAATATGAACCAGACAGACAGACAATGAATATTTAACCATGAAGAAGAAACCAATAATTTATGAGTAGCGAAGTCGTTCTTTCTTCAAGGATGAATAGTGTAAATTATGAAGTATTTCTTTTGTTAAGTCAAAACATATTTATATCTTTCAACTTTTTATTAATCTAGCACTTAAAATTTTTGCATTTAAAAATACCTGAATTCTTAAAGTATATATAACAGACTATGTGATAGTTTTTTTTTTTTTTTTGATGGCAAAGTTGGTGGAAGAGAAAGAAAGAAAACCCCATATCTTCTAAGTATTATTCTCTATGGAGTTAAAGTTAATGTAAGCATTAAGAAAGTCATTCTGCTATCTTTAAAACCTTGTTCTAAAGTGACATGAGGTCAGATGCTGAATTGGACAAATGTTTTTCATAGTTTCAATATCTAATGTTGGGTCAACACTTAACATAAAACAATATGTGTACTGCCTTAAAAAAAAAAGTGGTGCGGGTAGTGTTTGTGAGACACTACTTGGTGTAGGATCTACCTGTTGAGCTGCCCACTTGTATGACTATGGATCCTGAGGAAGCAAGTGAGTGGCCAATTGCCTCCCTCAGGTTGCTGTCCAAGCCCTTGCTCAGAGGACAGCATTAAAATAGCAAAGTGTCCAGATTCCATCAGTAGCATTTTAGAACACAAAGTGCTGCCTTATACACTTTTACTTGTAACCGATCATTTATCCCGCCTAAATATAAAGATATGTTTCCACAGAAGAAAGCTCGACTTACATAACACATCTCAGTTTGATTTTTCCTGGAGCAGAAAATATCACTGAGCCTCTTTACCAACATATGCTGTGGTCCTCAGAACTTGGAAGATGTATTAAGACATCATTGGTTGTTATGAATTGAGAAAAAAGGGCTGGACTTAAGTTTCCCCCACCTCTTGTCTCTTTCAGGCCCAAGAATGCAGTGGCTTGGGACATCTTTTCAAAAGTAACAATAACAACCAAGCCCCTATGTGAAACTAGACATTGCCTCACCCCTTAGATGTTTTGCATCTGTTGGTCTGAAATTGAAAAACAACGCTAATTGTACTCATTTGAGAAACCAAGAGGAAACCTAGTATTTCAAGACTCTTTCTATTCCCATGTAACGTAAATAGAGATAGGCCAGCTTAAAAAGGAGACGCAGAGTAGAGACCATGATGGGAGAGAGAAAGCGAATTTCTCTCTGAAGTGATGTGCATGGTTGTTGTCTGGGTCAGGAGCCTTTCCTAAATCTAATGATTGGAAAAAAATGCTGCTTAGTTTCAGCCCCAGGTAAACTTCAGAGCTTTTAACTCTGACTACACTTGTAGACCTAGAGGAAAGTTATACTAGCAGATACTTTAGGACTATCCTCATGTGGGGATTTAACAAGGAACCTGAAACTGTAGGCGCACAATTACTGCTGCTGGGAAGTAGCTGCATTTGCAGCATCCCCTTGACATCTGCTTCATTTCAATAATTTCCAGCCATTGAACCTCTGTCTGAATGAGCATTAGGAAGCAGAGGCATGTATGGTTACTAATTTGAGTCTCTCTCCCTCCCCTCTTTCTCCAGTTTGAATTTTCTGCATGTGAAAGGGCTCAGTTGATGATTTTAATGTCTGCAGTATTCTACCCATATGGTCAGACACAGTCTCACCATCTCCATATACATTATATCAAGAGGAAGTGTCACCTTGGTATGTGTCCTCCTTTTCCTTTTGTCGTTTGGCATCAACCGAGTGGTACAAACATTTCTGTATTAAGAACTGAGCTAAGACTAAAAAAAGCCTCACTTCATACCAGCCTGTGCAGAAGTTGTCTGAAGTCTTTACCAGGTGAGGTTACTTAGTTATTAAGAACATCAGTTATTATGAACCTGGATTTGAAACTGACCTACCGGATTGCCCTATGCTAAGAACAAATGATCTGAAATCGGTGTGTCACAGGACATGATGAGTTGCTCTAACTTGCCTGGGAAGTTCACTCACCTGTGGGTGAGACCTGCCTCGCTCTCTATCAACTTTGCCAATGCATGTCACAGGGAAATGTCTTGGGAGAAGAGCTAATAGGAGTGAATCAGACATACCTACCAGACTAAGATTCTTAAGACTTGCTCGTGCAGCCCCTCATCCTTATCCACTAGACTCTTCGTTTCATAGTGTCAGTCAGTGTGGTTGGTCCATTCAGAAGAATTTTAAATATTCAGAGTTGGCCTAATTTATTAATATATATTCACTGATGTCAGAGATCTGTACATGTGATTTTTTAACTTATTACAGGAGCAAGTTTCTCTTATGCTACTGTGCATATCCTTTGTGTCTCCTTTTCTAGATTACTGACTCAATTTAAGATTGCATCCTCTGATCCTTTGCTTTCATTGCATTTGCCCTGTAAAACTCATTCCCTTTACATTTTAGCACATCTAGAGACATGGGGGGCATCCCAAGACTGGAATGTTCGATGCTGTTTCTTTAACATGATTCACTCTTTGATCTGTGAAACTCCCTAGCATCCTGCCATGGTTATTGGGATCCAGGGATGGCATGCTGGAGCCTGCTTAAGTATTAATTGTCTGGAGTTGAATGATTTTCTCTCGACAACATTCAGGCTGCTACCTCTGCAGTATGGTATGCATTGCCTCACTGCATCACAGAGGAAAGAAATGGTAAATTAAGTAGATTTTAAAACTGCCCATTGAACTCACATCATTAAATAGTTCCATAAGAAATTCATAAGCAGAGACAAGTAGGAAGATTAAAATACCATAAATTGTGGGGGTGGGGGGTAGGGAGGGAGTATACACTTATTTTACCCTTTGTTCTGGCCACAAAGCACCCACAGCTTTACATGGTTCTGCCCACTGCTTAACAATAAGTACCTGAAAGGAAGCATGACCCCTGAGTGCCCCCAAAAGGGGGATTATTGTAATAGCATTTAGCTCATCTCTGGGAACTGGTTTAAAACACCTGTGTATCTATCATTCAAGATCCACTTGTCCCAGTGAGGCATTAAAGTTTGTTTCTTTCTTTGCCTCTTGCCTTCTCCATCTTGGTATTTCCCACTCAATACTCCTCCTCTCCGGCAGCATGAAAGTAAGGAAAGAATAATGTTTACTTTGCATATATGATATTTTGCCCTCATTTACCCCAAAATGCTAAGAAAGTTCTATCCATGCCTGGTCACTGGTACTTTTCTCTCTTATTATTCTTTGTCATTTTATCCTATTTCTTTGGCATGTGTTAATCCAAAGTATCCTCATTTTCTCTGTTTCTACCTGGTCTGCAAACTTCATTAAAGCAAGTGCAGTTCTGTTTTCAAACCACTGTACCTCAGTAAAAAGAAGCAGTGTCTGGCCCCCAAGTAGTGCTCTCTCTGGTTACCCAAGGCTGTGTAACAAGTCCCTCCAAAATATAGTCATTAAAAGCAACAACAATTACCTTCTTATCCCATGCAGTATTTGTGGGTCAGGAATTAGGCTAATTGCTGACCTGCAGTCTCAGAGGTTCTGCCTCACAGTCTCTTGTGCAGGTGCTAGAGATGTAACAGCTCAGGACTCCCTGGGCATCCTTCTCTCTTAAGTAGTCTCGGGACCTCTCATTGTGGTCTCTCGTCACCTGGCTGGTTGGGCTTCCTTAAAGCATGGCTGCCTTGGGCAAGGAGGATTACTTGTATAACAAAAGAAGACTTTGAGCCTAAGAGGCCCAGCAGCAAGGCAGAAGCCAGAGAGCTTTTTCTGACCAAGGCTTGAGATTCACACACATTGTTTCCACAGCTTTCTCTTAGATACAAGTGAGTCCCAAGTTTATTCTGATTCTAGGACAGGGAAAATGGGCTCTGCTTCCTACTGAGAGTGTGAGAAAGTTCTAGAAGAGCACTTGGCCATGGAAATAATGTTGCAGACTCCTTTGGAAACTGTTATCTGCCCCAGGGAGTGCCTAAGCATTACCTGTGAAAGAAGAAAATAAAAGCCTTCCAATGATTTCTCCATCTCTCTACCAGAGATCCCCTTTGACCTCAATATTCAAAGAACTGTATTTTCATTTCAATAGTTCAAGATCTCCACTGGAAACTGAATTCTGCCCTATTTGTGAATGGTCCCCTCTAGTCTACCAAATCAATTCCTTTATAGATTATCTTCACTAAACATCGGTTCTCAATGTTTTCTCTCTCTGACTTCTCTATATTCTCACCTACCAAGAAGATTCTATTGAGCTTAGGTTTCTGCCATTTGTCTTAAGAATGAGCATAGAAAATTCAATAGAACCCCCTCACCTCAGCAGTCACATCCATCCACCCCCCCACCGTAATAAAAATCACTTCCTTTAAGATTTTATGAATTTCTTCTTCATTCTGCATTTTCAGAATTATGGTTTCATGTTTTTTTAAATCCCAATACATACAATTTGTAATCATCTCTTCATGTCTCCATAAGCTAACTAAATGTGAATAATTAATACATGATTTAGCATAACTGCACTAAACTATTTTCTACATAAATTTCTCTTATTTATCTACTTTTTCAAGAAGACTGCTCTAAGAATTGTTCAATTTCTTGCACGCCCATGTTCACAATAGCAAGAGTCAAAAAATGGAAGCTACCCAAGTGTTTTTCTATGTCTGAATAGATAAACCAAAAGTGCTACATACACACAATGGAATATTATTCAGCATTAAAAAGGAAGGAGATTGTAACTCATGCTACAAGATGGATAAAATCTGAGGACATTGTGCTAAGTGAAATAAATGTCAAAGACAAATACTACATGATTCTACTTATAAAGTAGTCAAGTTCATAGAAATGGAATATAGGATGGTGGTTGCCAGGCTCTGAGGTGGGGGAAATAGGGAATAATATCTAATGAATACAGAATTTTAGTTTTACAATATAAAAAGAGGTGGATGGTGGTAAAAGTTTCACAGTAACATGAATGTACTTACTGCTTCTGAACTATACACTTAAAAATAGCAACATGGTAAATTTGGTTACATGTAATCTAACATAATTAAATTTTTTTGTTTGATTTTTTTAAATGTTCCTACTCAAAATTTGTAAACCATATTTTTATCTCAGCTTCTGCGCTTGAGAATATCTGCTGACACCTGTCAACTCTCTGTTTCAGGTACAATTTGGCTAAAAATTACCCATCACATAAGCAGAACCCATCTATTTAACATAAAGGTCATCTGAAACCAAGTGGGTGACTCTTAGCACCTTTAGAGAAGGATGTAGATGCAAGTGATTGACTCAGGAGTAATCTTGAAATAACTGATCAGATTGTGGGGAAGTGGTGAAAATTAATACAGGGTGCACTTGAGAGCAGGAGAATCTTAAGGATATTTGAGCTCAGATCGGCCAGAGAGCTCTGGGAATCTACGCAAAATATGCTTCCGTGTGGTCCCTTTTATTCCTCTGGTCCTTCATGCTATTGCCAATATCTGGAGAGTTTCTCTCTCTAGATTTAGTTCTCTGGTTTCTCAACACATTTGTAGCCAGTTTTTTTTTATTAACACCCTCTATTTGAAATACCTAGAATGGGACAGAGTTAGTGCCACCCGCAGATATCTTCAGAGATGCCGATCATGACATCAATAACCCACCGAACCACTGATAGTATCCATTTTCCTCTGCACATCATATAATGTGAGAAAATTATCTACTTAATTGCTTTATTTATTTAATCTGCTGTGATTGGGATTTTATTTTACACATAAAGAATCTAAAAAGTCATCTAAAGAAAGTTAGCCTAAAATTTTACTTCATTTAATCCTTCCTTTCCACTTATTTATTATTCATTTGTTTGTTTATTTTTAGCATCAAGTGTCATAAACTGGCTGGCCTCATCCAGTTCCTTCACTGGACAAGTGTTTGCTTCCTAATGTGTCATATACTGCCCATCACGGAGTCTAGACTGAAAGTGAGGCAGACGTCTAACGAGATCATTTCTGCTTTTATTTCTTTTTGAAACTAACTGTAGTGTTTCGTTCCATGTAACTCCACAGTCTCCTATACCCAGGGCATGCATGTTCAGTCACTGGAGTATAAGGGCCTACTCAAGCCACACAAGCACATTTAAGGCTTGTATCACATTAACTAACATTCCATTGACCAATGTAACTCCTATGACCATGCCACATGCAAATGGAGCTAAAAAGTATTTCTGCCTACAGGGGAGTGAAAAATGGAGTGCTAAAAAATAATTCTCAAACTTTTACATGCATCAGAATCCCTCAGAATGTTTATTAAACCAGTTCATAAGGTCCCATCCCTAGAGTTTCTGCTTTGGGCTTGATAATTTGCTTTTCTAACAAATTCTCTGACGATGCTGACACTACTTGTCCAGAGACCGTGCTTTGAGGATCACTGATCTAAACTATCACAGCAGGTACCATGTAGCATCTAAGAGAAAGCAGGGGACAAGAGAGTGTGAAGTACAAAAAGAATGAAAAACAAAAATGATGAAAGTCTTGGGAAGAGTCTATGAGAAAACACAAAGGGATCTCAATTTAATTTCCCTACAGAAGAGCAGCTAAAGGAGAAGCAAATAACAGTCTTCCAGTATGCACTGGGATACGAGCAGCTGTTTTTCTGAGAACAGGAAAGGAGTTACAATGTGCCAATAGAGACTCAAGGTAACCATGAATAAGAACAACCCATCTGCAAGACTGGAAACATGACATGTTCACTAAGGGGTCTTAGAGAAACAAAACTAGAATATTTAAAGATAAATTATTTCCTTTCTATAATTATTTGACTTCTGTCCTACACTGGAATACAGAATTGTCTATAAGGGCCATTTTGGCCCAGTACTTTCAATATGAGGATGAGAGAAACAACAGAAGGAAGAGAGTAGAAGTAGAGAGAAACCTTGAGGAAAAACTGCCTTCTTCATTTGTAAGTGCATTCAAAGATGCCACCAATAGATTTTTTGTCATAAAAGCAAACATTTTTTAATTGTGCTGTCATTCTTAATGTAGGGCAAACCTCTCCCCATCAGGAAGGTGACCCTTGGGGAAAAGACTGAAAACAGCATAACGAAAGCCAGAAAAAAAACTGTCTTTTTTTTTTTTGATTGGCTAATTTCTTTAATCTTTCTGAGTTTCAGGTTTTTGCTTGCAAAATGAGGAAAATACTATCAATAGCACTGGGTTTTGCAAGGATCTAAAGAGCTAGTAAATGAGAAATTGCTTTACAAACTATAATGTGCTATCAGAATGCTGCCTTCGTAGTGATCTGAGAATGGTAGCAGCCATCCGTCACAGGTTGCTGTGCTTCTCCAGTTGGAATTTCAAGCCTTAGGAGAAGGATTGTTTTTGTTTTAGACTTCAGATAATGAGATTTCAGTTCATTGAACTCTCAGTTAAGGCATATTATGAACATCAGTAGTTGCAAGTCTCTTCTCTTGTCTTATTTTATGATTTTCTCTTTAGCCGTATTCTCAATCCAATCCTCCCTTCCTCACCCCACAGTATAGCTCTGATATATGTAAATCTTTGAAATAGATGGGGTTTTTTAATGCATGATATTGTGCTTTAGATCTCCCTCTGTGTTTCACTCAACATTGTGGTTTTTTTCACTCTATCCATTTAATGTTGTGCACCTCTAGTGACTGCTATACCAGTAATCCTTTATTAACTAGATTCCTTACATAGTTAATAAAGTTTCTTTTTATTTTGACAATTAAGGATGTAAGACAAACAGATATCTCCCATCTACTCTTCCTATCATTTCACCAAAAAAGGTATTTTAATACCAAGATATTCTAAAGGAGAGACTCTTAAACTAAAGGGTAGCATTTATGTTGAACACACCTAGATCATCTAGATTTTGGAGAAACCTCATTCATTGTTCTTGTTTGTGGACCAGTGAAGTTTTATCACAGGCTGTAAATGTGAAAACATCAGAGCTTGGCAAAAGTAATCTGAAACGTGCCATATAGTTTAGACTCTGTAGGCTCAGCACTGGCTTCATGGGCATGACACCTGTTCAGTTACACAAGGCCCCATGCTTAGAAGGTCGCTGTGCTTGGTTTAATGTTCTGCTGTCACTGTTTTTAAATTTTTAATTTATAAACAAGAGGCCCTATTTCATTTTGCTTTGGGCTAGAGCAACATGGAAAACAGAAGTTTAAAAGTAGAAATTAACTAATGCGAATTTCTAATATCTTCCAGCCCTTTTTAGGACATATGGATGATGAATTAGTGGCTTATCGAAAAGAAGCATTCAGTCATCCATTAGGAAGGCTTTGCGTTCCCTCAGTGATGAGATCCACATAGATGGTTCTTCCGGCTACATTCAGGGTACTGAGTTTTGCTTTGGAAAACGTGATTGATGTGGCTGTGTCTCCATGCACACATCATTAGTCTGTGGCGGGCAAGCTCAGATGGTTGGAGCTTTGTGCTAATGAGGCGAAGGTTAGAGGTTCAGTGCCCATGTGGGCCACTTAGCTTTTGTCTCATTCATGTCCCCAGACTACTCCCAACACAGGCCACCTGTCTCAAAAATGTATGTCTATGGTCAGAAGGAGGAGCCATGTTAAAGGAGCTGGATAAATCACTGAAAATCTATCGTGACTCTGGGAAATCAAATCCTCTAGAAGTTCCTGGTGGTTGATGAAGAAACTCACATTTATTTAAAAAGGACAGCAAGCATAAGCCTCCAAAATGCATGGTCTATGGATTTTGTGAATAATTGTTTTATATATCCTTAGAAAATATGTAATCAAATGAGAATCTATTGTACAAAACAGTAATGAAGTGCCCTTCTCTTTAAGTAAACCAACTATAGATATTTACTTACATGCAGAAGGGTGAACTTTCACTTTGCAGAAAATTTGCCTTACAAAAAGCAACCACAGATGCTCTTGAATTATTTAATTGGCAAAACCTTGATTAAATGTTATTAAAATAATAGTTGAACTGAACAAAAATTTTGACCTTATATTTCTTTTATAAAGCAAAGCATATGTTTGATCCAAACTGTTTTTACTCATTTGGGGTAAAGACACTACAATCCAACACAAGCCAGAGGTCAGAAAATCATTTTCAGATCCTCCCTGACCCACAGACTTTTCTTCTCCAAGCCAAGCAGTGGTGTTTTAACTCCTTTACGGCTGTCATACCTGCCTCTCCCCCATTCTCATCACCATCACTCAGCTCAAACCCTATTAATTTCCTTACTGGACCCTTAGAGCACACAGCTAACTACTCTTCCCCACTTCCTCAACATCGAAGATAAGTTATGAGGGTGAACTCTAGGGTCTGGCCACGTTGTTCAAAAAGCAAATTCACCATTTACTAGTTATGTGACTTTTAGCCCATGCCTCAGTTTTTTTCTCACTTGTAAACTGGGCACAATAACTGCATCGGGGAATTGTTGTGATGATGGAAATTATTTAATTTCTAAAATGCTTTTCAATAATTCTCTGGAACATAGTTGCACTTAATAAACGTTAAATGCAATTATTATTTGTTATTATTAATCATCATCACATTTCTATACCTATAGCATGGAGTTGGTAGGCAGATTAAGTTTAAATCTTATGTAAGACTTCCTAATTAAGTTGCCTTAGACAAGTTACCTACCCCTAATTGGGTTTCCTCTTCAGCAAAATGGTTTACCCACGTGAAATTAGTGATTGTACCCACATCATAGGGTTTGGTGAGGATCACATTAGGTACTGCAATGTCTACCACATTTTAAATGTTTGGCAAATGTGGACAAGTGCATAACTGTGGAATCCTTGATCAAAAACAACACTTACATCACTCCCTTGCTTAAAATCATGTAATAGTTTCTCATAGAATATAGCCATTCTTCCCTACTTTTCAGAATAAACTCTTTTTAACATAAAAAGCTTTCAATGGTCACCACACAGCAGCTCTAAATACTCCAAATACCTGTGTGAAACTTCAGCAGTATGACAGATCCAGCTGATGTAGAGAAGTGCCCCCCTGATATAAATATTTAAAAAGATTCAATAAGTTCTAGTACTTAGGGAAATTCTAAGAACCAAAGAAGCTTTCCAAGTATGAGAAACTGAGAGGTCATGCAAAGCTAGAGAAGATGTCATCACTGCTCATTGGAGTATAGTTTGTCAGTACAGACCTAGGACTTGGGGTCGAGACTTTACCACCCACACTGAGATAGGTTAGAAAACCTCTCAGGTGAAGAGCTGGAATAAGCAAATTTTTTTAATCCTGGTATCCTGGAGAAATATCAGTGCAACTTGCCATCTGCCTTTACCTATAGGGGAGAAAAGATCTCCTGCAAAATATTAAAACTCTAGAGTTTTTCCATTAGTGTAAAAAAAAAAAAAACTAACGTAAAAAAAATTTACCTGTAATATGAAATCCCAAGAAAGATTAAGGAGTAAAAGGAAAAATTAATTTGGAGGGACAATTACACAACCCAGGGGACATATGGACTTGGCCTCCAAAAAAGAAAAAAAAAAAACATACGAAGACCCCAAAGCACACACACACAAAAGGTAATACTGTACATATAGAATTAGGACTTCAATAACTAAACAATATAAAAAAGACTAGAAAATAAGTGTGTTGAAAAATGAATGAAGAATTTTAAAAGATATATATCATAACCAAAAACAAAAGTTATAAAACACCAAGCATTTTTAATACATTTTTAAACTTCTAGAACCTACAGTTGTGTTCATTAGTACATTTAAAACAATAGATGTGTTAGACAGCATATTAGATATAGCTGACAAAAGAATAAATGAACTGGAAAACAAATTTGGGAAAATCGCTCAGAATGCAGCAAAAAATAAATAATAAAGAGGTAAAATTAAAAGGAAGTTAAACAACAGAGATAATGCCCCATATTCATCTAATAAAGACTTCATCAATTAACAAATCAAGAGAGTATTTGAAGAGAAATTAATTGATAATTCTCCAAAATTAAAGAAAACCATAATGCCTCAAATTAGAGAAATAGCCCCAATTCCTGAATAAGTAAAAACAAATTCACACCTAAACCCATGTGGTTAAGGTTAGAAAACATCAAAACAAAGATAAACCCTTAATGCAACTAGAAGAGAAAGAGACCTCATCCACAAAGGAGACACAATTTGCTAACTGCAGGCATCTCATCATCTACAATAAAGACTAGAGGAAAGTAGAATAATATGTCAACCTAAAAACCATTAAACTACATTTTAAAAGTGAAAGTACAATAAAGATATTTTTAGATAGCCATTTAAAGAGTATAGCATTCAGTGACTCTTACTCAAGAAATATTAAAGAAGAAATTTAAAAGAAATTGAATGCAGAAAAAAGTGAATTATAAGAATCATTGATAATTTTAAAATTTGGCAAATATCAAAAAGTAAGCATAAATAAATAGACATTAAAAATATAAAATATATACCTAAATTGAAAAAGTTTAAAAACAAAGATTCAAAATATTAATTAACATTAACATGGAAGATAGAAGACAAGGTGAAAGCTAAAATGCTCTGCTTCTCTTAGAGAGAGCAGAAACATTAATAAAATTAGGCTTTTTTACATCAGAAGTGCTTATTAAAGAACAAGGTATTGCAAGACCAGGTTTTCCGAGACCTGAAACTTTCCAAATAGAAAGGAGGTGAGAGGTATAAAATAAAGAAATGATTTCAAACTAATAAATTCAAAGAAAAGAAAAATAAGCAAAGAAAAATTATTGAAAACACAAAACAACAGTATAAAATATCTAAATAAACAATTAAAATTTTAAAAATTAATTACTTTAACTTGAGAAGTTAGAAAATTTTTTAAAAGATAAAAAAGAATAAATCCAAAGGAAATAAAAAGAAAAGACAAAAATATAACAGATGTTGATAAAAATAGGAAACAGGAATAATTAAGGGAATCAAGAAACCCTGGGGGTACTTACCATTCTTTACAAGTAAATCCCTGCCATTTAAGAATTTTCACAAGTGAGACCTCTCATATTCTGAGTTGCCAATACATTCTGAAGAGTTTATAAAGCTTAAAGTATAAGCAACGTATTCTTCTTCCCTCTAAGCATATAAATTCTCACATTGTCTTTGAATCAACCTACCATAAAAGTCATTTCCACTCGGTGATCATTTCAGATTTCAAATGGCTCCAAAATCCTGAGGGCTATCTTTATCTTCTGATGGGACTCTGAATAATCAGGTACACTGCTTTACACTGGCAGTAAGGATGTGGAAGTCACAGCTGTGTAGAGGATATGTTTTCAGTGCCTACCCACAAGGTTGTATCTCACATGTACCCAGAAGAGAGACCTGACACTTATATTATTAATTCTCGATGAAAAAGAGGATACTATCTAGCTCATACTTTTATTTCTTCTTCATTTTTTTTATTTTCTCTTTATCTCCTTTGTCTTGTCTTTAATTAGATGAAGATAGATGATAGATAATGATGATAGATGATAGATAGATAGATAGATAGATAGATAGATAGATAGATAGATAGATAGATAGATGATAGATAGGTAGATAGATGATAGGTAATAGATAGAAAGAAAGGTAGAGTCATAAATCTCAGTTTGGCTCTAAAATAATCACAGCTATGCCTTCAAACTAGTCCACATCTGAAGTGCCCCCAAAAGTCGACAGCTTACTCTTGGGAGAGGGCATCTCTTTCACTGTCTCCTTCTTCTGGCCAGAGGACAAAGTCAGCCCTTAGGGACTACAAGTCAAGAGCTTTAACCAGCACGTTAAGAAAATTCTCCTAAATACAAACCAGACAATATTGTTTATTATCAGGGGGAAAAAAAAGTCAAAGAAACAAAGAGATAAAAAAAAAAATCTTCCTTGCTTGGCCTTAGAATGTCAGTTGGAACTGAGAAGGACTCTTTTATTACGCAGATAGTTCACAGCCAGAAATCTGTCAGGAAAGGGAGTCTCTGGGCTGAATAGGACAACAAGTTCAACTCATGCCCAAGGCCTTGCTGCTCCACAGGTGATTGTAGCCTGCGATAAAGGTATAAATTATCAGCAGAGCACACAGGGACTTAGCCTCTCAATGCCCCCATTAACCTTACACCCTTCTCTGCCTACAATCACTATGTGGAAAAAGGTCCCACGTGTGGCCTGGCAGAAGGTAAAACAAATGTTTCACTGACTTTTAAATTAAGAAAGAAAAAAAAATCATCCTAACTGTGGCATATAAAAGACATAGCAATTTAGGATTTGTTTGCTTCCCATAAAAGGTTTATGATTTTTTCCACCCCTCCTCTATTTTTTGCTTAAAAAAAAATAATAATTGTTAAGTTTTCAACATTGTGGCCTTAGGAGGTAATTTGCTAAATAGGACAAAATTAGCTGATTTTTGGACCATTTAAAAGAACATTTCTTTTGAAAGCTTATAAAATGTATTAAAGCAATCTTCAAAGTCTTTACCCCTGCTTGAGATTTTAATTTACTCCAAGCTAATAAATTATCCCCCTTCTCAGAAACTATTGAAAAATTCCAGTTAAATCCTTTCTAAATTTTAATGTGTTCAATTGAATCCTAAGCAATTTAGACACATACACGCACAGCTTGGGGTGGTCAGCTCACCAAGGCAAGACTGAAAAGGGGTCAGATTAACTGAACCCCTCCCCCCTGGGATCACCAAGGTGGTATTCACGAAGGCGGTATTCACGAAGGCGACCTCCCCCAACATATACAGGTCTGATTGTTGGATAATTACTTTCCCACAACAGCCTTTAACAAATGCCGTTATTTGAAGGCCAAGACCATTTTCTCTACTGCTGGAGGAAGCTGCAGTAAAGGCAGGGGGAGGTGGAGGCCATGAGGGAAGGGGCGGATCAGGAAGCAGTGTCTCTAATCAGAGAGGGACGTGGGCGCTGTGGAGCTGGGCCACTTTGGTAGTAGGAGCGTTAGGCGAAGCATAAAGGCCCACTTCATCTGGGGCAGGGCTCTGCATTACCTCTGCACACTTATCAGAAATATTTTTTTCTGGCTATCAATTATTGTATTTCAACATAGCATCCTGGCCCTAGGGAGCCCTTAGCAAGCTGTAGCAAAAATCAATCCAGTTTTACAACTTTTACTTTGGCAGAGTTCTAGCTCATCTATGTTACCTGGTAATTTAAAGATGTATCTCTTTCGATGGCACAGATATACTTCTAAGTGTGACATGTCCTTGATAATAACTGTAATTTTAAAGTTTGCGCTGGCTAGTCTGGGTAGGGTTAACTCTCATAGATGTTGCAAGTATCACCTTAGTAGTTCCACCCTGTCAATAATCATTACGACGTTAACGACACTAATCACTTTGTCTTCTTTTGCTTCTCCCTTCAATGCTTTATATGTGACAGCGGCCACAAGCGCTAATATCGTTAGATCACGTAAAAGGACCTATTTGTTTATTTTCATACCACAAATTGGGACTAGGGACTGTGTCCCATTTAGCAAAACTTGAAGCCTGCAGTAGGGTGTCAATACAGGACACTCTAGAAAGTGCCTCTGTCATTTACACTGTGGGGAGGTGGTACTGAGGCTGTCAACAGCCTGTTAGCTGAGTGTGCATATGTGCAGATAGAGGGACAGGCCATGCAGCTGACACCACGAGAGAAGGTCGCATATCAAAAGCATGGCGGCTGTATTTTCAGAAGACGTGGTGATACCCAGAGAAACTCGACTGCTTCTCAAAAGATAGGAAACTTAGGCTGCTGCCACTGTTCTCGAGTGTGCCTAAGGTGGTAGAAGTGCAAAAACAATAGGCATATTCTAGGCTCCAGAGTATCTACTTAGAAATAGGAATCAAAAAAGACTTTCCTAGCTGCGGATCTGTTTTAGAAGCCGCCAGCATCTCGGTCTCTTCTGTGAATCCTCACATGTCAGTAACCAGTGATCACACAATAGAATATACAGATGTCAAATTATAGTGTACACCTGAAAATTATATATGTTATTATCCAATGTTACCCCAATAAACAATAAAAATAAATGAATTAAAAATAAAAATAAATTTAAAATTAAAAAATAAATTAATTAATTTAAAAGAAAAGAAAAGAAAGAACTCCCACATTCCATCATAAAAAAAGAAAATAACTAGTGATCAGATAGATCTGATTTTCAGGTTCCTTGTTCTGTGTGTATAGTTCCAAATGTGTTTGATCTGGTTTCTGTGCCTCTCCTTTCTGAAAGCTTCCTCAGGGCATGTAGCCAGAGTCTTGCTGGGATCATCTTCTTTCTCTTGAGCAGGTCTCCACTGAATATTTTGGTAGCTATCATTGCTGTGAAATCAAAACTGAATACATACTAAATGAAAGAGAAATGTTCAGAACCTGAAACTAAAAACAGCAAGTTACTAAATGGATAATTCTATTTATCTTTTACTCATCTATTTATTTATTCAGTCATTCTGGTTTTCAGTTATAATCTGTGGTTGGAATGTCAGACAAAAAAATAAGATAAGCTCATGTATAGAATTTCTACTTTTATTTTGAAGAGATTAAAAAGTGTTTTCATTTGTTTGTTTTGCTTTTCACCTTTTACGTATTTTTTAAATTTTTATTATTATTTCACAGGAAATTGTTGAGGTGGTACAGAGAGCTCTGGTGTACCCTTCACCCAGTTTTCCCCATGATAACATCTTACATAATTATACTACAATATCAAAACCAAGAAACTGAAATTGGTATAACGCATAGGTGTAGTTCTGTCATTTATCACATTAAACATTTCATATTTGCATAACCACGATCAAGAAAGAGAACTATATCATCACCACCATCATCCTGTTTTCTTTTTGCCATGAGCCCACCCCTCTCACCCACTATCCCTAAATCCCAACAGACACTAATCTGTTTTTCTTCTCTTTAATGTTGTCATTGCAAGAATCATATCATGGAGTCACATGGTAGGTGACATTTTGTCCTTGGCTTTTCTCACTCAGCATCATGCCCCAGAGATCCACTCAAGTTGTTGCATCTACCAAAAACTTTTTTTTTCCTTTTTTGTTGTTAAGTAGTATTCATGATGTGGATTTACCATAGTTTATTTAAACATTCACTTATAGAAGGATATTTGGGATCTTTCTAGTTTGGTTGTATTACAAATAAGCTACTATGAACAATCACATACACTGATTTATATGAGCAGAAATTCCCATTTCTCTGTAGTAAATGCCTAGGAGTGCAATTGTAGGTCATATGGTAAATGTATTTTAGTTTTTAAATAAACAGCCAATTTCCCAGCATACCTGTATCATTTACATTTTACATTACCCTAGTGATGTGTGAGAGATCCAGTTTCTCTACATCCTCACAAACATTTATTCTTGCTATTCTAATAGGTATGTAGTTATATCTCATTATGGTATTTATTTACATTTCTCTTACGGATAAAGATTTTGAACATCTTTTTATGTGCTTTTTGTCATCTTTTTGTCCTCTTGGTGAAATGGCTCTTCATGACTCATTTTATAATTAGATTGTTTGCTTGTTTGTTTTAATAATGAATTTTAAGGGTTCGCACCATTATTAAGTGGGGTTTATTCCAGGAATGCAAGGGTGGTTCAGTATTCAAAAGTCAATTAGTGTAATTTGCCATATTAATATGCTAAAGAGAAAATCTACATGAACATATCAATTTTTTCAGAAAAAGTATTTGACAAATCCAACACTGTGTATGATATTAACTCTCAAAAAAATAGGAATAAAAGATATCCTCATCTTGATAAACATATTTTAAAAACAATGACTAATATAATACTTTGTGGTGAAAGACTAAATGTCTTTCCCTTAAGATTGTTAGCAAGGCAGGTATGCTTGATCTATCACTGCTGCTATTCAGCATTGTACTGGGAGTCTAGCCAGCACAATAAAGCAAGAAAAAGAAATAAAATGCATATAGATCAAGAAAAGAAAAAAATAAAACTGTTCTTATTTTTAGATGATCTGATAGTGAACATAGACTATTTCATGAGTTGTACAAAAATACTTGTAAAACTGAGTGAATTTGACAAGGCCTCATGTTGTATGTTTATCTTCTGTGTGAATTGTCTTAAAAGAGCCAGCATTGTTTCATTAATTTTTCTATTGTTTTTCTATTTTCAATTTTATTTTTCTTATCTTTAGTATTTCCATTTTTCTACTTGTTTTGTTTTGTTTTTTATTCTTCTGTTTTTAGATTCTTAGGTGGGAGCTTAGTCCAATGATTTGAGACTTTTCTTCTTTCTACTATAATTACTTAATGCTATAAATAATAGCATTATTTTAGCTATTTCCCATAAATTTTCATATATTATGTTTTAATCTTCATTCAGTCCAATGGATTTTTTGTTTCCTTTAAGATTTCCTCTTTGATTCATGAATTATTTGACAGATGTTGTTTAATATCCAGATATTTGGAGATTTTTCTGTTACCAATTTCTAGTTTAATTTCCTTGTGAGCAGAGAACACATTCCTTATAATTTTGGTTCTTTTAAATTTTCATATTTGCTTTATGGCCCAGGATATCATTTATCTTATATATGTGCCATGAGCACTTTTAAAAATTATATTCTGCTGTTGTTGTATAAAATATTCTGTAAATGTCAGTTGAATCCTTTTGATTGATAGCTTTGCTAACATATTCTATATTGGTTCTGATTTTCTGACTAGTCCTATTAATTATTGAGAGTAGATTTTAAGGTCTCCAACTTTAATTACAGAATGTATATTATGCAGCTCTGTTTTTTGGTACATGTACATTTAATACTGTTATGTCTTCATGGTAGATTGATATTTAATCATTTTAATCATTATGTAATGTGTACTGTCTCTCTCCCTGGTAAATTTTCTTACTCTGAAATCTACTTATCTGATTTTTAGTATTTCCACTCATATTTTCCTTTGATGAAAGTTTGTATGGTACATTTCTTACACCTCTAAATATTATTATATTTGACCTGTTTTGATTTATTATACCAACTCCAAATTTTAATTTGTATATTTAGATAATTGACATTTAGGTTTGCCAATTTATGTTCCATTTTCTGTTGGTTCTCTGTATTTTGATTCTCTTTTTCCTGCCTCCTGGTAAATTATTCGAACATTTTTATAGAATTTCATTTTGATTTATGTATAATGTTTTCAGTATATCGCATTATATAATTTTTTTAGTGGCTCCTTTAAATTTCAGTATGCATTTAATTTGTCAAAGTGTAATAGTGCTGACTATTTCTCCTCCTCTGTGACTTTGATGATGCCAATGCTAAATATTTTATTATAGTTGCTCATGTCCCTGAATGCAACTCCTTTTTTTTTCCAGTCTATTTTTTTCCATCTCTCAGCTTGAGTAATATATATTTATTTAACTTTGAAGTCAATAGACTCTTCTCTCTGCCCACTTCATCTTCTCTTGAGTTTAATTCCATTCACTGCGTTTTTTATTTAAATTATTATATATTTTTTAGTTCTAAAATATTCGTTTAGTTCTTTTTATGTTTTCTATTTATTAATTTTTTTGCTGAGATTTTTAAATTTTTATTCATTTCAAGCATGTTTGTAATTGCTCATCAAAGCATTTTTATGATGACTGCCTTAAAATCCTGTTTAAATAATTCTAACATCTGTGTCATGTCTTTATTAGAAAACATTGATGTTTCTATTCTCTTTCAATTTGTAAGCTTTCTGGTACTTATTATGACAAGTGATCACAGGTTGAAATCTGGAAAGTTTGGATATTACATTATAAGAGGTTTCTTATTTAAACCTTGTGATTTAGAAGGCCTCCTCTGACACTGCTCTGATCAGTGAACACAGAGTACTGCCTCATTCTGCTAGGTGTGTGTGCATTCCAGGTTCTCCACTTGGCCCCAATAACACCTGGGAGAGGAGGGGCTCATTTTTGCTGCTGAGAAAGGAGGCAGTTTTGTCTCCCCACTAAGCCTCTGCTGATAACACTCTGGCTGGGAGGGACAGAGGCCCCTGTTTACTACTCCAGGTATGTCCTCCACTGACACCAAAGAGGGCTGGAGGACATGCCTTGTTACTGTTTGGTTGATGGTAAAAGGCTTGGTCTTCTCTGACACCACCCCAGAGAGCAAAGAAGGGCACCTTCTACTGCCAGGTAGGGTCCAGGTTTTCCAAGTGGTCTCCACTGACAGTGGGTGGGGTGGGGTTGAGGTCATTATCACCAGGTAGGGAGTATATGTGTGAGGAGGGAAGGAATTACCACCCAATGGGATGAAAGCACCAGCTCTCCTTGGCCTTGTCTGATACAGCCAGAGCTGGGGTGGGGTTGGGGCATCTTGCTTAAAGCCTCATGTTGGTAGAAGTCGAGCTGCTCCCTCAACTTTTGCTCACAGGTGAGGTATGGCCAAAGATTTCTTGTGAGGTTTGTCAAGAGTAGAACTTTTTTTGTGTAAAAGATTTATATTGTCAAGAGTAGAACTTTTTTTGTGTAAAAGATTTCTAGACTAGGCCATCCCTTTCCTCATTTTTTACATACTTCACCCACTGGCATTTCCAGGTTTCTGGCTTCTCCAAGCATCCAGCCCAAGAAATTTACTGATATTTTGCTTCTCAGTTCCCAAGGTCCTAACCAGCCTGGCTTTCCTTCACTGGAAGTGTTTTTATGTTTGTTTAATATATAACACCCACAGATTTAAGTTGCTATCAGTAGAAGGAGTAAGGAAAAACATATCCATTCCATCTTCCCAGAAGTAAAAATCTTTTTTGATGTCTTCTCAAATTATTATTTAGTTTTAAAATGACTTTTCCCATGACAGTCTTATGGCTGGATTCATTAATGGACAAAAGAGTTATTTTTTCAGGTATTGAACTTTACCATAAAAGTAACATTTGTGTTCATTAAAATTTGGAAGCAAATATAAACGACAAATAGTTTTGATGATAACTGCCTAATTTTAATATTTGTATAGAGGCTGCTGCATCATAAATATTGAATTATGCTATTATCCCTATCTATCCTAGTATTTGATAAATGTAAAATCTGGCAAATATTACTACATCTATTCTTTAGTTAGCTTTGAACTTAAGAACAGGAAGTGTGCTCCCTTATTTTTGAAAAATGTCTATTTTACAAATAGAATTTCTATAGATCTAATATCTCCCTCCCACTACCAAAATATTTCCTAGACTTTCCCTATCTTCATCATTTTTGTAAATGCAGATAAATATAAAATTATTCACATACCTGATAGTGATGAAATAAGTTGTTTCTCATCTGTTCCTGCTGTCCTTGTTAAATATATGGAAAAGAGAAGAAGCCGAAAGGAAGGGCTAGAAAAGGAAGAGATAAAAACTAAGGGCAATTTCGGGTGATAGATGGCAAGAGGGAAAAAAGAAAAAGAGGGAAGAGAGGAGAGAGCCTCAGAAGAATTGTGAAGTATCGATTTGGTGCTGTCTTTGTGAGGATAGATTAAAACACTTCTTGATGTTGGGACCCAGAATTTAAGTGTCCACCAACAGATGAGTGGATAAAGCAGATACGGTGTATAGAAAGAATGCGATTATTATTCAGCCATGAGAAAAGAAAATCCTGCCATTTGCAGCAACATAGATGGACCTTAAAGGCATTATACTAAGTGAAATAAGTCAGACTGACAAATGCTGTATGATCTCATTTATATGTGGCAGCTAAAAAAAACCCTGAACTTGTAAAATAGAGTAGAATGGTGGTTACCAGGTGCTGCAGGGAGATGGAATTGGAGAGATGTTGTTTTAAGAATACAAACTTGCAACTAGATAAATTTTGAAGATCCAATGCACAACATAGTGATTATAGTCAACCATACTATAGTATAAACTTCAAAATTTCTGAGAGACTTAATCTCAACTATTTTCAACACTAAAATGATAATTATGAGACATGATAATTATGTGACTAGTAATCACATGGCAAAATATAAGTATAACAAATAACCACTTGCAAATTAAACTGATACAATATTATATAACAATTATATCTCAATAAAAACAAATAACTCCAAAATCTAAATTTCAGATGATAAGTTCTTCCCTGCCAACAGTTCAGGATAAACCCAAAACAAGATTTGACTCAACTTAGGCTTCCTATTTGGGAACCCAGTATATTACTTACTCTCAGTTGTGATCTTTTTAGGAATGATGTCATCAGTAAGAACCTGGCACACGCCCATGTCAGTCCACCGGTAGCTACAATGGAGGGACACTTTCTTTGTGCCTCGGAGAAGGACTTAGCCCTTTGGAGATTCCAGGATAAAATACACACACATGTAGACACAAGCACGCATATACGAAAAAATATCATTGCAAATGATATTTTCAAGTGTAGTTTTCTGATCAGAAAGTTCGAGAATAATATTTCCAACTTCCCTTAAATAAGTACATCAGAGCTCGGTGATGATAATTTCTAAAAAATTTAGGAATACATTTCAAATAGGTGAGAACTGTGTTACGTAGGCTACCTGAGTGCTATACTGGGAAAGATTCTGAGGCCAAAACAGGAGAGAGAGCCACCAGAGTGGCAGGTGGAGAGGCAGGACACTATGGTGTGTCAAAATGCGAGGCCTGAGGAATAAGAGAGTTGTAACTTGCAGAGTAGAAACATAAGGCATGGCAAGCTCACACTCCAGTTTCTCTGCAGCAATCAGTGAAGGTGGTGTAGAGCCATGGTTAAGGACCTGGAACCCATCTACACAGGTTCAAACCTGGAAGTGAACATGAACCAGGTGTGTGACCAACCACAGGCAACACTTAACTCCTCCTTGTGGCAGTTTCCTCAAGTGTAAGGGAGAATGATGCAATGATTGTAGCTGCCTCAAAAAGTGTGAGAATTGAATGATATATTTGTAAAGCACTGACAGATAAATAGCTCTACATAGATATCTTTTAAATTATTATTACATCAAGTAGTTCCCTAAAATTTTCATCATGTCTTTTGACAAAAGTATATAATACTGGTGTTGAAATTAGAACTTTTCAGAAAAGAGTGGGAAGGAACAACAAAACTGGATGACACAGCATTCTCCTGTAAGACATGGGCCATACCCAATCACAGCCTTCATCTACTCCAAAGCTATCTTCTTGTAAAGAGAGAAACCAGAGAGTTTGGACCCAAACACACAAACACCAGATGCAGCAATGTGCAGAGTGGTCTGTTCCTGAGAGCCAGGCATGAGTTTGGCCAAACCTCCATTTAGTGCTTGAGGAAGCAGTGCAAGAGAACAGGGCTAGTTGTGCAGCTGAGGCACCCTCACCCTTAATGCCCTTGATTTTGCTGGGATCCCTCAGAGATGGGGAGGCCTGGGGTTCCTGCATCTGCCAGATTGAGTCTGAGTGGAGTCCCCCCCCAAGCCTTCTGCTTCCAGCGTCAAACCCCAACACCTAGCATCATAAATGAGAAAAAAGTCAATAACGTAGAGCATGGTGCTAGCAAGGCCAAGGCCTCGTCTTCAGTTCCCATATACATAGTGAGCTTTGCACAGAATTGGCAGACTGATCCACAGACCCTGCCAGCACTAATGCAAGAGTGCTTAGGACAACCCACTACCATTTCCAGAAGGGCTGTTGGAAGCTCAGACTCAGGACCACCACTCCTAAGGGAGATTGAACAATGGCAGTTTGGCATGAGTCTCATCTGCTTTTAGTATGTGATGACTGTCTGTCCTGTAGCTTATGATCAGCACACTGTACTAGTCCTTTCACTCTAAATTTATCGAGTACCAGGTGCATATAAGGCCTATGCTGCTTTCTGTATGGCTAAAAAATCAAGTAAAAAAAAGAGTAGAGTGGGGAGCAGAGGAGATGAAGAGATAATGGGATGACAGGAGGAAGGAGACAGAGGAAGGAGAAAGAGAAGGGAAGTTTACTCTCTTTACTATCTACTATATTACAATTACAGTGGGACTTTTAAAACATATGTTATCTTACTTAATCCTTGTACCAAACTGTAGGTAAGAAGTGTTATACCCATTTTACACATGAGAGAGTAAGAGGTTCAGAAAATTTAGAATTTGAGAAGAGGAGAATAGCATACATAACACGGTCATGGCCATTTTTTCACCTGGTGGAACCTGAAGTGGCGATGGAAGGTATTCTGGGCTGGAACCAGAAGCTCCCAGTTCTCATTGGCCCTTTGATGACCTGGGTGATTCTGATTAAGTCACAGGATTGCCCTGGCCTCTGGTCCTTGGCTTGCAAATGGTGTGGGAATAGTAGCCATCAGAGCCTTCCACTCGGCCACAGTGATGGGCTATAACAAATCGAGTCTGCCTGCCACAAACAGAGAACTTCACCACATTGCCACCATGGCCTAGACATTGTATCCTGCTATTTCCCACTTTGGTTACCTTCCTGAAGACATTTATATTTGCAACCTCTGTACAGTATGAATTTGTCCAGACTCCCACAGCTTAGCAGACTAATTCCAAATGACAGATTTTTCCCAATGTTTGCACCAAAACTTTATTTGCAGCTTTCAGATCTTGAAATACTGGCTTTTTCGTAAATGGAGCACATGAAATAATTTCGTGTCCATGGTCTTCTCAAAGACTTAATTCCCTGTGCTAATCTACCAAATAGTCAGCTCTTTTGAAGGGACCTATAAATCAGCCCAACTCTTTCTAACAGACATCCAAGAAACTGTATTAGATAAAAGTAGAGGTTTTTAAAAAAGGCAAGCATTTGATCTCACTTTATGAAGCTGGCTCAGAACTATACCCCCTCGGTGTTAGTACTGGCCTGAGCGTCCTGTGAATACTGAAGATATTCTTGGAGTGTTAAGAATGCTGCTTTCAGTCCAACGAACTGGATCTGTGGCATTCCCAGGTGGCATACAGCTTTCCACATGGGTATTTTAGAATCTTTATGCCAGATAACTATGTAAACAGACAGAAAAGGAGTCAACTGTCAGAACACACCTGCCTGTTTCTTCCCCTTTTTCTCCTCTTTTGAGAAATGAAAGGAATTTTGTTCTCCAATGAGAGAAAGTGGTTGGTGACAGTTCAGGTGCCATCTCTGAGGGTTCCCCAGGCCACCATTTATCCCTCAGCAGCACTTCCATAGTCAGCATTCCCTCACCTGCCAGAATTCCTGTCCAGTGAGCTGACTTCCAGCTGGAAGGAGAGGCCTCAGGAAGCAGGCGTCTGTCCCCATAGATGCCTGGAATCTGCCTGCCACACCTGGCTGTTCTTAGCCAGGCGGCACCTCATGTTTGCAGTTTGACTAGTGTTAGATGTGGATGTAGGAGCAGGAGGATGCAGATGAGGTCACTTAACACTTCAAAGAATTGATGGCCTTTTTCTTAAATTTGGAACTGATGGAAAAATGACAGGAGAAAAATAACGTGCACAAGAACTGGGATACTTGGTGACAGCCAGGTACATGGTCCAAGGCAGAGAAGTGGAGGGGCTGAGACAGCTTGCAGGTGCCCTCATTTGACACATAGAGATGCCAGTCATATCAACTGTCATGCTAAGGAACTAAGTGCTTTAAGAAGAGAAAAGAAAAGATGAAGTGATGGTCACTTCTGTATGAGATAGTTTTTGAGCTCAATACTGACAGAAGAGGAGCCCTGATCGAGTTGCCAAGGTGGCTCCTCAGACTACGGCAGACTATTGACAAGGTTCTTGGGCTCTGAACTTCCCAGCGCCGCCCACCTCCACACACATGCATACACACCATCTCTCTCTGCTTCTCAGATAGCTCTCCCTTCTCTCCATTTAGCTTTGTCCTCCCTAGACAGGCACACAGCATGGGGGCTCTATGAATCCTGGCACAGGCAATTTGATTCCCTTAAAGAAAAGGCAATACAGCGACCTGATTTCTGGGGAGAGATGGCCTTTGAGAAAGAAACTACTTAAACAATAACCATGCTGGATTTGTGCTGCAATTAAAAGGTGAGGAATGTTTTTAAAAATCGTTAAAAAGAAACTCTTAGTGTACATCAACTGAACTGTACATGAAAGCTAAGGGAATGTGACAATCACATGTTTGTCACTAGTGTCAAATATTGTCTGTTTGGCCATCTAAACAATTAGCCAAATTGCTTAATTTTATTGAGCATTTGAAACCATAAAAATAAAGCATTAAACAAACTATAGAAAAATTGTATATTTAGTTCCTAAATTAAATTTTTTCTTATTGATGCTTTTTATTTTTCTAACTTTCAGATAGAAACTTAATATGTATGCATCTTCTTGAATAAGAAAAATTTTAAATTTTTCGATACAAGTTTGTTCTTTCAGAAAATAAAAACAACTAAAATTTTCAAAATTTCTATGATACATCTTTGCTCTACCTAAGTTTATACACAATAATCAATGAGAAAAAAATTTAATTTAGCAATTGAATAAAAAATTTTCCTGTAGTTTGTTTTATGTTTTATTTTTATGATATCAAATGCGTAGATTTAAAAAAAAAATAAGCAATTTGGTCAATTGTTTGGTTGACCAGACATGTAGATGTTTGACACCAGTGACAAACATTTGGATTATCACACTTCCTTTTACTTTCATGAATATGCTAGGTGTTATGTAGTTTAGTTAATGTATGCTAATTGATCTCAAATTTAAAAGATGCATCTCTTGTGTCCCAAACAAAATTTCCAGAAAAAAGGAGAGCATCGATACCATCCTTAACATGTTTTAAAAATCATCATGATATATATTAGTAATAAAAATGCCTCATTTGGCATTGTAAAATGTATAATGAGAGTCAGATAAATGTGAAATGGAAATCCTTATCAAGTGATATTTTGTTTAATCCCTTTGATACCTCATATCTTCAGAATTAACCTATGTTTATAAAATAAACAGATTATTGGCATTTAAAAAAGACTTTTAAATAATTTTTATTGCAACAAAGATAATTCAAGCCTTTCCAAGACCTGAGAGTAAGGGGGATTTGTTAATAATGAGAGTACCATCCTTGACTGAATTTTCAGACTGTTGTTATCACAAGATCATTATCAGATATATTTATGAAACTCAAAAACATTGTATACATTTGAATTTCTGACTTAAGAGAGAAAATTGCTTAAAATCAATTAAATAAGAAAAAGTTTTAATGATCAATTATACTGTTATCAGATTTTTTACAAAAAAAAATTAGGTCAATCAGCATGTATTTAAATAGATTAAAAGATCTATCTTGTCCTCGTTCTCATCTCCAGAAATGTAGTCTTATAGTCCATTCTGTTATGAGGGCACAGTTGGTGCCACACATTTTCTTTAAGATCAAGGTATATTCTAGTCTGGGTTTGCTTCATTTTTGACTAGAGGAGGTCCATTTGCTTTAGAGAGGATAACCCATGGTAAACAACTCCTACTAACTAGCCTTTCTTTTGTTTGAAGAAAAAAAAAGTTTTTCTTCTTGCTCCCCACAACCACAATTCTGAAGGATGGGTGGAGGTAAGAATAGCAGACACAGGAGAGGCGGGTGTCTCATGCCAATCACAATGCACCTGCTAATGAGGCTGACATGTTTGGACCAAGCAATCCAATTTCATTTGTCACGAGAGTGAGACATTAGCAATGTGAATATTGAGAGGGACAGATGTGCCCCAGCAGGACTGCCACCTCATACAGCCTGCTGTGCTACCAATACCAGGGAGGCTGCTAGCCCAGGGGACGCTCTCTCACCTCGGAGGAGCCCATGGCACTGCCAGACACAGCAGAAGAACAGAGAGACTTGTGTCCTTTCTCAAGGCCCTGGGATCCAAACTAATGGATGGGGGACTATTGACCGATGCCCTGTTATATGATGAATCCACAGTCCTAGGGGACTGTTAGTTGTCTTACAATTATAATGCCCCTCATCTTTTGTAACTCTACCCACCCACCTTTTCTGGGTTCTCGAGAGACGCAAAGACTTTACCATATTTGATTCTTCTGAATTGTTGTATACAGCTTCATCAATGTCACCAAATTGTCATTCATCATCTGTTTCTTCTAAATTTCTGAAAAAATTAACAGCTAATTTTAGGACAGTTTAGAATACTTAGTGTTACTCCCTGATAGATAGAAGTCTCATTGGTATTATACTTGATTTTCTCCATAGGTATATTTTCATTTTAAGAGGAGAATTTTACATTAAGCTGAATCAGAATTCCTAATCCATAATATTTTTTATGCAGCCTCATGATTTAAAGCTGATATTGGTCAACAAATGTTTTCTATAAAGAGCCAGTAATAACTTGTTAGGCTTTGGGTGTCTCTTTCACGACCACTCAACTCAGCAGTTGTACAGCGAAAGCCACCATGGCAGTTCATACACTAGTGGATGTGGACATATGACAATAAAATTATATTTACAGAAACATGTTGTGGGTCAGATTTGCCCTGCAGGATGGAGTTTGTTGATCTCGTGTTTAGGACAAGGAAGATTACTCAAAGCAAAATACACAGTGTTCAGAATTTCATCCTGGTTTGCAGAAAGCAGGAAGGCAGGGATATCATTGCCCCACATCCCAGGACCTGACCTCAGCTCCTTTTTTCACAAATGAATGACCTTAAAAAAGTCACTCAACTTCTCCAAACTGGTAAAATGAGGATATGGCCTCTCTCAGGCATCAGCTTACTCTCAGGCATGATGTTTTACAAGCTTGGTGTAGAGTTGCAAACAGTAAACACACAACGAAGTGTTAATCTCTCCAAATTCTCTGCAAGATTTGTCAAGCTCTCCACCCTTATATCTTGAAACCTGTCCATTCCCCACACCCTTCTGAGTCCCCTCCTCCTCCTCCCACTGCTCTATCTCAGTCTCTTTTAAGTTTTCTCCTTGTTCTCCTCTGAACAACTATCTCTGAGTATTCTCAAAGGTTCTGACCTCAGCCCTCTCCTCTCTCCCTGGTGATGAATTGTCAGGGGGCTAATCATCTCCCCTATCCTCTTAGGTTCAATAATTAGGGGCCAGCTAATTACATTGACAAAAAAAAAACACCCTACACTAATAAGAAAAAGGACAGATTTTTATTTACATACATGTGCAAGAATTTACAGAGAGATATAATTCAAGGAGGTGATTAGAATTTGAGGTTTCAAAACTATCTTACTAGGAGAAGGGGAAGGAGAGAAGGATACTTATGGGAAAACATATGACTTTTTAATAGGGGAGGAAGGGGAGAAGTGGCATTATGGGAAATGATTTTCAGGAATAATAAGAAGCCCTTAAGAGAAGAGATAGGAGATATGATAGTTTTGTAATAATGACGATGAGTCAATCTTCCCTGGTTTTAAAACTTTCAGGAAGGGGATTTAAAACAATTGAGTTATTTGGGGAGATTTTGCTTAGGGGAGTTCAGAAAAAAATAAATTTAAAAAAGAAATAAAAAACTATTTCAAATGCCTTTAGCTCAAAATAATGTTCGTGTCCCAGCAATATATTCTGGATCCCTTTAATACAGATTCACACTTTCAACCAATATCTCTGAAACAATGATTCCCAAATGGGTCCTCTCTTAGCTCTAATCCATCTTCAGGAAGCCCTGCCCACATTTCACCTCCTACTGCCTTGGCCACCAGGTGTTCTACTAATAGCCAGCTCCAAAAGTTCACAGACACACTGATTCCCCACATTTAATGTCTGTTACTAGCATCCCAGTCTTCTAGAGGCCACACTTGCTACTCCCTACATCCAACCCATTGCCAAATCCTGTAGACTCAACCTCCAAACCTACCCCTGCACTGTCCCCCTCCCTTCTTATTTCATATTTTCAGTCTCAGCGGGCATGGAAGGCTCATGTCTCCAGTTTTGCCTGCTCCTCTGATTAAAATTGATTCTGCTGCCAAACCAAGGTGCTTTCTTTAAAAATACTAGCTTTTTGTCTTCTCCATTTCCCCCTATTCTGTCCCCTCTTACTAGAATGCCCTCACAAAGGTCCACCACTCCAATTCCCACCCATCATTCAGGATTTTCTGCAGGGACCACCTCACCAGACTTTTCCTGTCAGGACGCATCCTTGCGTTATCATTGTTTCTGCACATATCAACTTGGGCACATACAAATCTTGTCCTGTGTTCTCATTATTGGATTTTTTTTCTCTCATCTGACTGAAGTTTCTTGAAGGTAAGAAATGTCCCCCACCCCACCCATGTTATGTCCTCTGCAACTCCTGATATGGCCCTGAAAAGAACAGGTACTGTGGTGACATGTGTTTATCAGCCATTGCTGGGACAATGTTAGATTTGGGAAACACATGCTAGAGAAATTTAAATGTGTAACTTCTCAAAAGAGAAGAGAAAACAGATGACAGCGGTGGGACAGCTGGGTCAAATCCCAGCTTCGTTTCATAAAGCTGATCATCTCCAGGCAAGTTCATTTCCTGCTCTGTACCGCTCTTCAGTCCTCTATAAAATAAGGGGAACAGTAGCACCTGGTCTTGGACCAGAGATCTAAACCTGGAAAGAAAAAAGCAATAAAACATGGATTTTGACAACTTTTAGATGTCCAGACCAGATTACCTATTGCAATATCTTCTTGTTCACTCGAGAGGAATAGATCACGGTTAAATTTAGGTTCAAAAAACGTATTTAATTCCATTCTCTGAAGTAGGATTTGTGAAAGCTATGGGGTCTTGATTCCCCCATTAGCCTCCTGGCACTCAAGGTCACTTCACAGTAGGGACCACAGAAAGCAAGGGGTCTCCAAGGCTGACAGGCCTCTCTGATTCACAGGCCTGCACTTGGGAGGTCCTGGGACCTGCTGCCTTAGACAGTTTGGTGAGAGTGAGGCTGTGACCAGGACATCAGTCAATGCAGACTCACTGCAGAGAAAAACCTGCTGCTTGCCTGAGACAGGCCTAGCACAGGGAAGCAGGCAGTACATGCTGTGTAGTGTTATTGTCATACAGGAAAATGTCTGGAAAATCCCAGAAAACTTGCCTTTTCTTCACTTTTCCAGCAACAAGTAAAAAATGTGTCTGCAGGGAGCCCCAGTCCCAGAACATATAACCCTAATCAGATGCCATCAGGGAAAGAGATCTTTGTCAGAAAAAAAAAAGTTTTTCTTCTAGATTGTTTTTTATTGGATAAATATACTTGATGAGAAAAACAAACAAACAGTTCTCTGGAGAAGAACTTTCTGAAGAGAAGAGAGCATTTCCCAAGAGTCTACAGCTTGAAATGCTGTCTCCAGCCTTGACATCTGCCTTGTGGTGAGGGCGCAGTCATAGGTCTGATCAACCTTTTTGGTGTACAGAAAAGGTTGAACCCTGCTCTTAAAAATTAAAAGAAGAGGGCAGGAAGGAAAACCTAGGTGACATGGGAGAGCCCTCTAACATTATTTCTATTGAAAAAATTTTGCCTACCAGTCTGGAAGTTTACAAATGAAAGAGCTACAGCTTTAGAAGCAGGAAAAAATATATATTTTTAAAGAAAATTAAATGAACTGCATGAAATAATCAGGCTTCATCAAATCATTCTCTCTCATCACTTAGAAACTAGTAGACTCAAACACAAAGTTATTTTGAGGGGGACTGATAAGCAACAATAATATAATGATTTAATAACTTACTGACCATCGACTCTGGTGGAATCTCTTTTGAGTGAGGAGCAAACAAAATCTTTGTCCTTAAAGAAATTTTGGCTTGATGAGAGAATCAGGACTAACCAACACAAGAAGAGCAAAGCAAAAATCAATTGTAAATACTCTGCAAACAGTGGGAAGTGAATGAATACGTTCAAGTGTACATGAGGGCAAGTCCCTGGAGTTATAGGAGAAAGTTGAAAAATGTCAACCCAGACTGCAGACTCGATGTTTTTCCCAAGTTTATGGAGTGGCCGCTCTAGGACACGGAAGTAGAGAAGGTTCAAATCAGGTGGACTGTAATTTAAAATCATGTGTAAAAACTGAGGTATAGGAAAAAGATAAGCTAGCGAAGATCCTCTCAACAGTGAGTTTTTCACCAAAAACAAACAAACAAACAAACAAACAAACAAAACAAAACAAAGATAGAATCACTTTGAAAACCCACCAGTACAGTTAAACTATGATCCAATTTACAGGAATTTTAGAACATATTCTGTAAATGACTCCATCTATTCACATGTGTAAATTACAGATACTGTTTCTGCATATATGCTATTTTTAACAAACATGTAAAACTTTACATAAGACAACTCTCCTTGAGTTGTTTTGCTGTATTTGTATGTGAGCGAATGAGCAACTGAATAAACTTGGCTTTCTAAAATAAGCATTTAAATAGTTGGGATTCATATTTGACCATATTTGACAATAAATGCAGTTATCATTACTATTATGGAAGGTCTGTGCCAACTCTTGAAGGCAAGAGAGCTCTCAAGGAAAGTGTCTGTGAAATAAGGAGTTTATTTCTTGCTGTGAATTTTCCTCTAAGTAGCCAAGAAAGAAGCCAAAGGGTTAGAACTACCTTCCTTCTGCTTACTTCCTTTTCCTCTGAAAAACCTTGAAGAAAACCCTTACACTAAAATAGGTATAAATTGCCTAGCTCACAGCGAAGCCATCCTTCCCTTTCATTGGCACAGGGACCAACTTGCTGAAGCCCCCAACAGCAACCTGGAGATATAGTAAAACAAAGGAGCTGTTTGAGGAAATGTTTCTATGATTTGTCCACAGGTGAAGAGAAATGATGAGCTGAGTGATCAACCAACAATCTCAATTCTTGCAAATAGTTCAGTTTCTTCACATATAGATCATTGCTTTTGCTTATCAATAAATCGTATGATCTAAAAAAAAATCAATTTGATCAGGGCTTCATTCACTCTCTGCCTGCAAAACATAACTTTTGTATTAAATGATTCTTTAATACATTACCCCATTCCAAAAAATTAAAGTTGAAACTGAGCGGAACCTATTTTGTCTAGATGCTTTCAGCTCCCCCATGTGATGGATGGTGTTTCACAATGGCAGCCTTCAGAATGCTCAAACATTGCTCGGAAATATAGTTTCTTAAACTTGGGAACTGAGTGTGGAATGCCAGGAACAAGGTTCTGACTAGATCGTTACACTGGGTAGGAGTTTCCGGCATTCAGCGTTCCCGGCATGCTTTTCTTCCAGAGCCCGCATCACTGTAGATGCTACTACATTTCCTAGCTGATGCTGCATGCGGATGCAGATGCGTGCATGCGTACTGCATATGTAAATTCTCCTGTTGTTTTATATTTCCACCCAAGATAAAACAATATGTTTCAGAAACCTGGACTCCTTTTGAGTGTGAAAAACTGTGGCTCCAGCTGAAGTCACAGGTAGCAATAATATGTCATGCCAGTAAAACAGAAGCTTTGGCCCTGAAGTAATCATCAAAAATGCCTGAGGGATGAAAATGTGTCATTTCTTTTACTGGACACATGGCATTATAACTCAGGAGAAAATGTGATGCTTTATTTGAAGATGTCAACGGATTTAGAGGCAGTGTTTCTCTTTGGCAATTGCTTGCTTAGAAGTGATTCACTGGGAGTCAATGGCCTGCTAGAAAAATGTACTTGGCCTGAGAAACATATACAGTAAGGATGAAAGATTAATTCTGCTACTTTCCAATGCTATCTAACTAATACCCTTTGGGTTTCAATTCCATTTATTCTTGCTAATTTTCTAATTTCTATGGGGAAAAGCATGTTAAACAGGTACAGAGCCTCCAGTGAAACTCATTGTTGTTGCTTTGTTCAGTTAAATATAAATGCGTTGGGGGCTCGAGGTAACATTTTCCTATAAATCGCTACATAGTAAAAAAAAAAAAAAGGAATAGAAAATAGTTTAAAACTTTATGGGCAAAGCAGCTGGAAAAATAATTGAAGATATATAATATTTACATTTTCTCTTTGTGAGCAATGAAAATTTAGAATCCATTAATGCTTAAGTCATAACCTTTTGCTAACTGAACATTGATTTATGAAGACATTTGAAACATATATAAGATTTTTTCATGGTATTTTGTGGAATACCCTTTGTAAAATGGTTGGCTTTCTGTGTTTGCTTGTATGTTTAGAAAGAAAATAAAGTCCAAGTGAAATTTCCCGGTTATATCTATGAATGTAACATTCTGGGTTGTATTAACTCCATTTTCTATCCTGACATGTTTAGTACTGTATTTTTTTTTTTATAGATCAAAGAAGCAAAAATTTGGCAAGCTAGTGCCCTCATTAAAGCTGAGTTAGAATAGGGTTATACACATCATCAAAAGAAATGTTCATTTAAGAGTCAAAGGAGACCAGAGAGTAAAGCCAACCCCTTCTTTCCTGGATCAGAGGGGTACACACCTCAAGCAGCAGGAAATCTCAGATGCGTAAAACCCAAGGCCTTTCACAACCTATTTTTTGGTAATTCTGTGTAAGCACAACTACTTCAAATTATGAGACACAACACCAAAACAGGATTTAGTATTTTCACCAGAGCTAAGATCTAACCTCTATTTTCAAGCACAAATGGGCAATTTAAAAATAAACTTTCCCAGATCTATTTGCATATGCTAACTTGCCTACCCTGATTAGTGGAAAGCATTATATATTCTCAGGGCTCAAAGAGCAACAGGCAGAAAATTGAGAATAATTACCAGATTCTCCTATCCCCTGGTTCCTGCCTCTCAACCTCCATTCTCATCCCTTCAGTAATGCCCACCTGTAATTATTTCTGGGGACTTTTCTCTTGCTGTTTCCTTCTCTGAAAAATCAAGGCCGCTAGTAGTTAAACTTGAAAAACATTAGCTTATGAACTAACAGTAAGCAGGCGCAGAGGTTATCTGTTTCCTCTCAAAGCTCTAGAGCCCCTAAAATGTGTTTGAACCAGCTTAGTTTTACAAGCTTTAAGAAAAAGTACATTCATCATCGACTGGCAGATAAGTTGCTACCACATAAGAGATTCTGGTGAACAAGCCTGGGGAACAAACGGGGAGTTGACCTTGGCCTTGTGTAGTAATGTTCTTATCATCTATCAGTATTTACTTAGAAGGATGCAAAATTTTACAACCTAGCACCATATACTTTTAAAGCCTATTCTAAAGCTGATTTAGCCTGAGATTTTACTCCTATGCACACCTTTACCTCTTTAATTAGCACAGTAACTCTTCCTTGCCGTTGGCATTTACTCACAGACATTAGTATGAGTCCCAAAATCACGACTACTGAAGCATGATTTCTTAGGATTACACAGTCACTCATTTCTAAGACTAAATTCTCATATTACTCACCTTGGACACTGTTCTCAATCCTCTATAGCAGTGGTCCTCAACCTTTTTGGAACCAGGGACTGGTGCTTCTATGAGAATCTAATGCCTGCTGATCTGAGGTGGAGCTGAGGTGGTGATGCTAGTGCTGGGGAGCAGCTGTAAATATAGATGAAGTTTTGCTCGCTTGCCCGCTGCTCACATCCTGCCATGTGGCCCAGTTCCCAGGCCACAGTCCTGGGTTTGGGGACCCCTGCTCTAGATATATTCCATAATTTAATATCAACTATCTAAATCCAGGAGAAAAAAAATAAAGCCTCACAGAAAGCTTACATAAAGTTTCTACAACGTTTTATTTGTGAAACTTGTGTCTATTATATATTAAGTACATGTATTATTGCTAGAGGATGCCACCTGAAAACCCAGATCTTTCACAAAAGTGAGCATAACATGTTGAGACACATGAATGCCTCAGTGACAAAGGCTGAGATCAATTTTTTGTAGTCGTTTAGTATTGAAGTATTTTTCATTCTCAAGTGCAAGTTCACAATCCTAATAATATTCCCAAAATATCCAGCTGCCTCCCACACTTCTTAACTAAAACTTGAACATTCACCATGTCTTGCACTTTTGTTACCCCTTTTACCCAACTCCTTTAGAAGTATTATCCCATTAATTCTCACAAATGGCTCTTTTAACAAAATCTAACATTAGCAGTATGATAAAGAATTATCACAGATAATCAACATTGAATACCTTTCTGTCAAAATAAGTGGAAAATAACATTTTGCAGTGCAGAACTCCCGATTTTTATTGTTTATTCATGTACTCACTAATTTGCGGAATTCTATAATCCACAATGGGTTCCCCTGTCATTAGTGCTAATTAGTGGTAGTCTACTGTACTAATAAATCAACATTACCCAAACACAGTGTTTTCACCAGGAGATAAGAGTTATAATATCTTCCTGCCTATGAATTTTAAAAAATTGAGTAATTGTTCACCACTGCAGCTCTGATTTTCACTCATAGGATTTTGACGTAGACCCAATCTACAGCTTGATTTGCATAGAGCAAACATGCATGTTTTTAGTGATTGTGTATTTATTCCAAGTCTCACACACTCAAACCAGGGAGGAAAGAGACTCATGGCAGGAAGACATTCCTGGTCTCACATCGTCCAGTGCACTGAGGTAAGAGTTGAGTGATGAAGGAGCTTGCCCAAAGTCCAGTTGGAACTCAGGCCCAGCCCAAGTCTCCTTCTGGAACATCCAACTGGCCACCTATGTCAATAGTATGAACTCACAGCTTCACTAAAAGGTCATTCTTCATATGCAATATCTGTATGATCTTCCTCTACACATACTCATTTCCATTCATCCAACCTACACCTTTAATGCTGTCCATTCTGCTAATTTTGCACTCTCTCTACCCCTTCTGTGGCTTAGCTGTGAATTATGTGCTTTCTATTCTTTTAACACTGTATGTATATTTTTTTCCTATTGAGAACATTCAATCGATTAAATTAGACTTCATAGTCGGTATGCACCTCAGCTCTCCTAAAGAATTTATCTGACTTGAGATCCCTTTATTGAACAGTACACCTTTCTTTCAACTTCACATCATCATTCCATTATAATAGACAAACATGGTTTTCTTGGCTGTTTGGCATGGTGAAAGGTTATGTGGTCACTGACCCACATCTGCAGAGTTTTTCAGCTCCTTGCACAACCTAGTTCTCTGTATGGGCCAATAATGGCCCATAGCCAATTAGCATAAATGCTTATTCCTGTTATCTTACAATAACTAACATTCAACAGTCACCATGTGAGAGCTGGTATTCCTCGACTTCTTCACAAGGGTAATGATGGCAGAAAAATGTTCCTAGATCACGACTGCAGCAAATTATTCAATCAATGTCAAAGACAAGAGATCAGAGGCCAGTGGGTCTTTCTTTCCAGAGCATCTCTTCAGAAAGAGGAGATATCCTCTTTGAAATTGAAAAAGATTTTTCTAGGTGATCCTCCAAGGTGCTTATACATTCTGTGAATCTTTGATTCCCTCAGCAGTCACTTTGAATTGTAATTTCTCCCAAATTTTTGTAATCTTGTAACTGAAGTTACATTTATATGCACGAATAAATATTCAATGTATCCATGCACAGTACATTGAAAAAAATGAGTATAATTTTAGTATCCCCATACTGTACAAAGGGTATTCTGAATCTTACTAATTAGTACATTGGCGTCCTTCACTACCCTGTAATCCAAGATGGAGAAACTGTCTGTTTTCTGTTAAGGCTGGATGAATTTTAAAAGACTGCAAGATTACATTTGGAAAAGTACCCTGAAGTTTGGCTGCGTGTTCAAATCCTGTGCAAATTTCTGTAGACTGTTGAATTGATCTGAAGTGAATGGTTAGCCTGTAAATATTACGGACCTAAATATGTCTTTTTAGCTGCTGTTTCTCCTATCAGATTATGAAATAATCTTTGAGGTGGCTTGTTAAGTGTGAAGATGTTGGGAGATACACCACAAAGCCAAGTAGGAGGAAAAAATGTTACAAAAGGGATCATATTCGTTTTAAACTAAGCATATGATAGTGGATATGCTAAAATTATATTTTATAATGGGGGAAATATAATGTTTTTCCAACTGTTTAATATTGAGGAAGCATGGACCATATTTGCAGAAGGAAGCCTTTGATTTGAGAGGTTTTGATTAGTTTAAGGTCTCATCTGAAACTTTTTGAGTGTGATTTCTATTGAAATGAGTGATTCTGTGTGTGTGTGTGTGTGTGTGTGTGTGTGTGTGTGTGTGTGTGTGTAGGAGTGTGTTGTCTACTTAGAGAACCTGTTATTTACTCATAGTTTTTCACATATCAAAATTCTGGCGAATTTTTAATAAACTGAAAATGGTTAGAACACTAGATAAAAAATATTCCTTTAGTGTTTTTACAGTATTTTTAAATTATAGACTTAGCCCTTCTTTTCAGAAATAATGTCCAAGACCTTATTTTGGCAATGGAAATGTAATAAATGTAATATACAAAATATTTATCTATCACTGAACTTTGTTTGGCCCACTTCTAATTTTATAAAGTGACAGTCATGTCATTAGATATCAATTCTAAGTTATGCTATTATAAACAATGTAATATAGAAAAATTCATTTGCTAAAACTGAATACACAGGTAAGGTAAATTCTCGTGGTGAATAACCAGCACCAAATTTTCTCAAGTGACTCGTGTAAATTTCAAAAAAAAATAGTATTGACTTCACCTGCTTCATAAACAACAGAAAACATAAACAGCTGGTTATAGAGAATCGAGACATAATGACAATTAGTGGTTACTATGTTGTTTCTAAACAGGAAGTTCATGGAGAAAATCTTAGGATGCTATAAGCGTTTAGAGACAAGATTTTTTGATGAAGTGCCTCATGAAAACTGAAACTTCCATCATGTTGCCGAGGAAGACATCACTCGCGTTCCAAATTTCCTGCAAAAGGGAGCAAAGAGAAATCATCGCAAATAGAAAACAGTGAATACGAGTATGCACAGAAGCCCGAATTTCTGAAAGGTGAATATTTTGAATTTCCTAGCAGGTTCTGTCAGTTCCAACTACCATATTTAACATACGGCTCATTAGAGGCAATTCGCCTTTGCTTTTTACCAGGTATAAATATTATAAGTAAATCCTTAACAAGCCATCTCTATCATTGTGCTACTGTTAACATTTGTCCATCAGAGCATGTTTCAATGTAGGGTACTATGTTTCAGCAAGTTGAACAAAAGCAGTCATCCTCAACTAGTTTTTGTTCTTTGGGGATATTTGGTAATGTCTGGGGACATTTTTGCTTTTAAGAACTGGGGAGGAAGAGATCGGATATAGGTATCCTACTGGGCAGAGACCAGGGATGCTGCTAACCATTCTTCAGTGCATACAACAGCTTCTACAACAGTTATCTGGCCACCAATGTCCAGAATGCCAGATTGGAGAAATCTGGAATTAGAGTGAATGAGGAACGCATCACCCCATGTCTGATAAAATATTTCGCAAGTGTCAATAATCAAAGTCTGTATCATGCAGACACTCAGTGATAACGTTCTAAATGTCTCACCAATGGGGGACCTCATGGGAAACTCTGATTGTCCCTTACTGCAGAGTGCAGCTGGATGGAAATCTGCCCGAAGCAGAAATCGCTTGTCTCTCTCCCTATTTATCATCATCATCATTATTTTTTTACTTTGGTTAGCAGATGTTTCCTTAGTGTTCTGACATCCTTTTTAATTTGCACATTTATTAATTCGGCTGGTGGAGAGCAGTTATTTACCTGCTGAATCTTCCTTGCACCTTGGAGCTGGAGGCATCGCACATAAATGAGAAAGGATATTTAACCTCAAACATTTTTAAGTAGGATCATGGGATGACCAGTGCAATTCGGGCTTTTGTCCTGTCTCACATTCCAGGTGAAAGGAACTGACTGCTCCCAAGTTCATTTACTCATCCAACTCTAGGGGGAATTGTTTGGATTCTAAAGTGTACCCTCACAACATTCCATTTATAGCTGTGACAAAGAGGTAAGCAATTAATCAGACATCCCTTCTAACAATACTGACCTGCAAGCATTCAAATGCTTTAATTAAAATCACAGCACAATATATGCCAGGAGTAACAGCCTAGCAATGTCTCCAGAAGGCAGGAAGCTGCTCTCCTTACCAGCCCTGAAGCAAAGACATGTTGTAGACCTCACTGGAATGAGACCTTTAATGAGAAGGAAAGGAGGTCTCCAGGGCCAGTTTGTGTATGCTGCTGCTCACATACAAAAATAGATTATATCATGCTCATTCAGAGGCTTTCGTATAAAAGGGTGCAACCAACAGAGATTTTCTCACTCTCCATTAATCCCTTTCTTTCTCTTTCTCTCTTTCTTTCTTTCTCTTTCTCTCTTTCTTTCTTCCTTCCTTCCTTCCTTCCTTCCTTCCTTCCTTCCTTCCTTCCTTCCTTCCTTTCTTTTTTTCCTTCCTTTTCCTTTTTTTTTCCCTTTTTTAGGGGTAACTTACACGGAAGAAGAGAAGCCGTATTACACTGGACAATATTAAGCTTAACTCACCTCTGCTGCTTCAAAAATAAAATGTCAGCGCAATGTTGAGATTTAAAAAGTTTAAATATCAGTAAGCACAGAAAAAAATCTGGAGTTTTTTTTTACTTTCAGTGTTAACTCACTCTTGTGACAGGTTTTAACCTCTTGATATTCATGCCTGGTCCCCAATCATCCTGCCTTTTTTGTACACAGTAATACCCAGATTTTAAAATTATAAGGATATGTTACATTTAGAGTTAAATTGTTTTGAAGAGTTTGGAAAGATTTTTGTTCACTTATTTTATTATACTTAAGCTTATTTTTTCCCAAGGTCATATATAATTTCATTGAAACATGTCGGCATTCTTTGAAATATACACAAATCCCATCATTTTCTTCTTGAGTTATAGCACTTGCATATTCAACACTTCCCTTCATCACCTATATTTTAACTGGTAATATGGACATATTAACCAGTAATATAAAATAGGGAAGATTATCTTTCAACATAAGCCTACCTAACTTAAAATGCCTCTAACTCCTCATGCCCTATGATCATCGTCTTACACTTCCAGTTTGATTTTCTTCTTTGCTTCTTGCTAAAATTCTGTAGCAAATTCTTCAGGCAAAGTATTTTTAAAGCATTAGTCTTATTCTTAAATGTTCTACTAGAGTACCTGTCTACAATGTTAGTGTTGGTCTTCCTGTCACCAGTATTTCCAGTTGATTTTTAAAACTCCAGGTGCCTTTTTCCAGGAATTCAAACCCTAAATGTGTTTATTCGTGTTTCTCCCCCAAGCTACCCTCAAACCTGGTGACCTTTGTGGATCCTGCTATAAAGTGCTTTCACAGCTTGTCCTTCTTTCCACATGTGGCTGTGGAAATTTGCCTGCATCCCTCAGTGCCTCAGAAGGGATCGCTGTATTCCTCTTTCCCTAGCTCAGGGCTCAAGTCTGGGTCAACCTTTCACTTCCGGAAGCAAGCCTCCTCTCACTGTGTTTATCCATGCTTCCCTCAGGGCACTGCATATGGTGAGCTTCCTTCTGCACTCAGCAGCCCATTACACCCTCTCTTTTTCATATCCTGCCCCCTTTCAAGTTTGTATTCTTTTTCCTTTGAAGGATACTGATACTCCCCATAATGGTTTTCAAGTTGGAAATATGAAACTTAAAACTTTCCTTCGTCCCCCTCTCTGCTTCCTTTCTGTGTTTATTAAAATAATACCTCTTCTTTCTGTTTCTCTCTGTCTCTGTCTCTGTCTGTCTCTGTCTTTGTCTCTCTCTCTCTCTCTCTCTCTCTCTCTCACACACACACACACACACACACACACACACACACACACATAATTCAATTCAAATCGGGTTCAGAGAGAATAATGACAACTGTCTTCTCAAAACATCAACCTAAGTATCATGTAGGCGATGGACAATTTCAAGCCAGAAGACATGGATCCAGTTATCAGTAGCCAAATATAATTTATTTATTTTAAAGGAAATCTAGAACATCATAAAGACTGCTTGACACAGAAAATCATTTTCTTATCCCAAATTTGATTTTTCTCACACCTTCTTTATTAGTTCCTCCTGATTCTCTTTAGCCTGTTTCCCAAAATGTTATATGAGGAGAAGTGTGTTTATAAGGATTCTCCAGAGAAATAAAACCAACAGGACACATATAGAGAGGAAGTACAATTTATTTTAAGGAATTAGCTCACATTAGTTGGTAAATTCAAAATCTTCATGGTAGGCCACCAGAGTAGAGAGCCAGGGAAGAGTTGCAGTCCCAATCCCAAGGAAATCTGATGGCAGAATTTCTTCTTGCTCAGGGGAGATCAGACTTTGTTCTATTAAGGCATTATGGCATTATGGCATTATGGCGGTAATCTGCTTTACTCAAAGTCCACCGATTTGTGTTAATCTTATCCAAAAAGAAACATCCAGAATAATATTTGACCAAATGTCTGGACACTATGGACCAGCCACATTGACACATAAAATTAGCCATGGAGAGTCCCAATGTGTTCTATAGAACAGTAGTTATTTGGATTAAGCACTGAATTAAACTGATTTCCTTCCCAGGTGTTTGCATTTATTATTAAAGGGGACAGAGTACTGAACACCTCCTAGATGTCAGGTGCTGGACATTCATTGTCTCATTTAATTCTTATAACAACCTTATGGAATAGGTATCACTATTGGAATTCTTGATGTGAGAAAATAATATATTAATTTAGATATATTACTGTTTTAAATGTCATAGTTTATGGAAAAAGAGACACAAACTCTTCATTAAAATCTTAGTCATCATTAGACAAGTCTCTTTTGAAACAGCTAAATCAGTCTGTCTATTAAGATCTAATTTGTTTGAGATATAGCATTTTAATCCTTTATTCCACCCACAGAATATCAGAATAGTTGTTTATTTCATCTATCCCACAGGAGTACATTTATCTTAGATTTTATGAAATGTGATTTGAAAGTTCTTAAGTTTATGAAGTAACAGAAATTCTTTAGCTTACCTCTATATGCATCCAAAGCCCGAACTAATTGAAGTGGTTTCAGGCTATAAAGTTTTCACCAAATGGTACTTTTTTGTGGGGGAAAGTGAATGAGAGAGTACCTAGTAGGGAAAAAAAAATGTTAGCAAGGAGTCAAATATAACGTAATAGCTTTGTCTTAAAAAAATAATTTGGTGATGATGAGATGGAGGAAGGATTTTGCCTTATTTTCTGGCACACAGGACAATAGATTTTATCAACATCACACAGCAGTATAGTTGATACTGAGTCAACATGCCTTTTAGCCTTGAGAGTCACCAGAGTTAAAGCAATGCTCATATAATCCAAGGCAGGAGTAGGAAAAGCAGGGAGAAAAACAAGAGAAAATGGTGGTAAAGGGGAGAGAGGGATTGAAATAATATCAAAGTCCCTTTACATTGGGGAGAGTAGTTGATAAACTCTTCAAGGTCAAGGCCATAGCTGCCATTTCAAATTCTCTAGAACAATATTCCACAAATGAGAGCTACAAAGCAAATCTGGCCCACTGCTTGTTTTTATAAATAAAGTTTTATTGGAATGCAGCCACATCCATTCGTATATGTATTATGTATGGCTGCTTTCACTACTAGGGCATAGTTGAGTAGTTATGACAGAAATCATATCACTCTCAAAGCCTATAATATTTACTATTTGGCCTGGGACAGGAAAGTCTACTGGCCCTTAGCTAGTGCAAGGCCTGCCCACTGAAAATGTCCATCTTCATGGATAGGTTGCATGCTCTATGCCAGGGCCTTCTCCATGGGTTCTTGTAAAGACACCTCAGATCTATTCCACAGTTATTTTTGAAACATCTTGTTAATTTTTGTGCAATAATATTTGTTTCCCTATCTTAATCAGGGTGACTACAGAGGAAATTATTTTTATATAGCTTTGATATCCTTGGGAAATTTTTTTTAAAAAATTACATTCATCAAGATAAAAACAGGTTTGACATATAGGAGATTTTTTTTTTTAAGTAAAAATGTCACAATGCTTGGAAGAATGGGAGAAAACATAAAAGCTTGGTTTGGAGTCAAGCAGCCCTGCCATGAAAGAGCCTGCTGACTAACCATGACATCTGAAACAAAGTGTATATTCTTCTGAGACCACTCCTGATCTGTAAAATGGGACCAAAAATACCCACCTTCCTGTGTTTTTATCAGGATTAAAATGCCTGACATGGAGTAAGAGTGCAACAAACGACATCAAAACTGGGTGGTTAAAAGTAATTTATAATTTCTTACAATTCTTTGGCATTCTAGGTAGTTTCACTGGTCTCACCTGAGTTCTCACAGGCATCCTCAGCAAGGACACTGGGTTGAGGGCTATGTCGCTGGGACAGCTGGGCCTCTTACCATGGTGGCCCACATTGGGCTTTGCTCTGTGGCTGCTTCAGGGCAGCCTGTGGGCATGCATTTACCAAGTTTCTGCTTCTTCTATATTTTCTGATGTCCTATAGGCCCAAACCAGACACATGGCCAAGCCCAGAGGAAGGGCAGTGCCATGAAAGCAACATCACCTCTGCCTCCTGCAAGGGGAGGGGCAAAGGATGAGTGGCCCTTTCCTGCTCAGGGTAAGGCTTAGAAAAAGACAGGTTTGTGTTTTTCGATCTATGCCACTTTTCAAGTATCGGGAAATGTTTTAATATACTATCTTTAGAGTAGACACTATACTCTACGTTATTAACAGGCATGATTACTGTGCCATTACTGTTCTCTTCTTTCAGATTTTAGGAAAGCTAACTAACATATGTCCAGAAATGGATGGAGCAGGGTTTCAAGCCTAGCAGAACATCTCCAGGTCTTATCCCAGCTCCCACTGCAGCCTCTGCAACTAGTTATATCCAAAAGAGTTGGAGTGACTTTGGCAAATGCTTCTTTGCCTGAGTGTTCACTGGCCATGCAACAGTGCTGGCTACAAATCCTGTAATGCAGCACAGCTGTGCATGCGCAGGCCCGAGAAGTTTAGTATGAAGCTGGCCCCCATTTCCACTATAACCTGTCCAATGCAGAACTGAGCAGTTCAAAATTCTAGAAGTTTCTCCTTTTCAAGCACTTCCAGGGTGCTCAAGTGCTCAGAGAGAGATCTAATGGATATGAACTAACTCCGATACAATTCTTTTTTAGAGAATGGGAATTCTAAGCCCATTAATCATTTAGCACCAGTCCCTGTTTGCTCTGGACTTTTCCAGTTTTCACAATGAAAGTCCCTCTATGAGACCCTTCAGTCCCAGGAACACTGGGATGGTTGGTCATTCTGTCACCAGATTGGTTTGCTCTCTGCCTACAAGCCTCAGAAAACATCTGGTCACTGCCTGAACAGTTAATGGAATGAGAAAATATCTTTTTGACTGATTTTTTTTTTTTTATCATTGTACCTTCAGAGCCTAATACAGAGTTTGCTGACAAATAAAAGTAAAAAAAATACTAGTTGAAAAAAATGTGTATGTGAATGAATGAATATAGAAATGAATCCTGATTCCTGCCAACCAAGAGTGTGTAACGCTTTGGAAACCCAGGAATAGGACCCAGCGTTTGCCCGAGTTTACACTGAGGAACATTTACATCATCTGGTCCCTTCTAAGTCAAGGAGGAATGGACAAAGAGACTGGCTAGTTCAAATAACTTAATTTACACACAAATAAACACAATTTCCTAGTATTGTATTGTCTTCTTGAACTTATTATGTTTAGTGAAAATCTGACCCAATATCTTTATGAACAACAAAAAAAAAAGTTGTTTTTTATAGTAGAACTACCTTAAGTGAAACTTTCCAGATTATTAACACTTCAAGGAAGAGATTACATAAGGGAGTAGCTATTTTAGTCTCAATTAAAGCTAATAATAAGTCAAAGAGATTCTTAGCTTGAGGTGATGGGCACTGAATATTTGTGTCCCCCCAAAATTCATATGTGGAAGCCCTAACCCCCAGTGTGATAATATTTGGAGGTGGAACCCTTGGGAAGTGATTAGGTCATGAGGGTGAAGTGCCCTTGTTAAAAGACACATGAGAGCCCTCTGCCCTATGCAAGGAGACACAAAGAAGGCAGCCATCTGCAAACCAAGAAAAGAGCTATCACCAGGAACCAAATAGTCTCAGCATCCTGATGGTGGACTTCCCAGCCTTTAGAACTGTGAGAAATAAATTTCTGTTCTGTATGTCACTCAGTCCATGGTGTTTTGTTATAGCAGCCCCCAGCTGACTGAGATGAGCATAATAGTCCAGTGGCTAATGGCAGGCATCTTTAAATAAAGCCAACTTGCATTTGAATCCTGGCTTTGCCATCTTGTAGCCATGTGGTACAGAGCACAGTATTTGAGTCTGTAAGCCTTTGTTTTCTCACCTACAAAATGGACATGGTGCTGACTGTCTTTGGGGGTCTTGGTGAGAATTGACACACAGCCATGTACTGGCTGACTTCCAGAGAGGTCTGGATGAGTCTCCACCACAGGCCTGCTTTCACATTCAAAGATCTTCTGGTTTGCCCAAGATATTGTCTGTTTTTCTAATACTGCAAGTACTCAGCTCCAGGCCTGATACACACTGAGTGCTCCATTAAGCACCATGGCTTAATATACTAAAATTTTCCCAAAATTTGCATTAACTTTTTGAAATCTATACCTTTTAAAACTATTTTAGCATAAAAATAGTGCTAAAAATTGATATTAAACAAAAGTTCAAAAATGGGCAATGTCATCATGTCATGTGGGCACCAGCACCTGTAAAATAAAATAGCATTTTGGAAAAAAGAAGACAACAATGATGCTACCTCTATCTGTTGTGTAATGATGTCCTAGGCATGTTTACATGGCTCTGTGTTTTAGGCCATGTGTTCAACATGCTTTACCTTTATTAATTACTCCTCAGCCTCACACAACTCTCTGAGCAAGATGCTTGAATTGTCACCCCTATTTTGTGGAAGGGGAAATGGAGGCATGTACTTCATCCAGGGAGTAAGTGGCCAGCCTGGATCCAGGGTCTGTGCTCTTGGCCTTGCTGAGTGTATTAATGATGTACGTCTTACCCTACTGGTTGCAGTGTTCGTTGTCTGTCCAGGTTGGAAAATTAGGTAAAATAGGAGACTCTTCCACAATTGAGAAGAGATTCAGTGCTACTCAGACCTTCTGACATCTTTTGGCCTCTCAAAATCTTTTTTTTTGCTTCTTTCCAAGCATGCAACTGTGTTCCAAGATAGTTGATGTTCCAATCTGACTGGCTGAAAAAAATGATTAACTTTTCCTCTTAAAAATCAACATATTTTACCCCAAGGAGGTTTCAGAATATCTTACTTCTCTGTAAGTCTGATCATTTTTCTAATAACTACCTGGGTTTTTTTTTCCCAATCATACCTAGAGAAGGCATGAGCTTCACTCTATGATAATAGGAATGGCTCAGATTCTACTCTCATTAATATAATGATTCCATAACACAATGACAGATAAAAGAACTTTCTTTTTATTCTACTCAAGGCTGGTTTTACATAAAAATAGACCATAACTCAGAGTCTGTAATGTCTGTGGAAAGGTTATACTTGTTACCATCCAAATAGGCTGAGCTAATAAAAATTATATTTGTTACAATCCAAATAGATTAACCGGCCTTAAGGGCTTAGCTATGTATTACACTTTTCAATTTTCTTATAATTAAATTAACATAAAATAGTCTTCACAAATAAATGGCTGTTTCAGAAATAGTTAAGCTCTGTTTAACAAAAATAGCCATTCTATTTACACATGCAGCCATTCACATGTAACTCTGGGAAGTGAAAAGAGGTGCTTCCCGTACAGTGGATTCATGATCCAGAGATTAACAGAAGAACACCTTCTCATTTGTCCTGCTGAAGCTATGGATGCCTCAGCTGGTGGCCCAAGAACAAACCTGAAACAAATGTTCTGCTCTTTAATGGGTGCTCCCAGCCATCCACCAGGGGGCACGATGATGGGACCTCAGTCCCTGTTCTGTGATTTCCTGCTGGTCTTGATGCCCATTGACAAAAATTCTGCTATGTTCTGTTTATATCCCTTTTTCTTCTCCAGAAGGCTGACCTCTAGATATTTGCCTTCTGGCTCTAAATCCTGTTGGAATGTTGCTTTCATTTGTAAAATCCTTTACTCGGGATTTCATATTTTTATTCAGGTGCCACTTTATTACTCCATCCCAGTAGTGTTCACAACATTGAATAAACAGCGATGATTTAACTCTCTCAGCTGAAGAGCTCTTAAACAAGGCAGCTACCCCCACCCCAAGCTGATTGAATTCTTTAAGTGTTAGTATCCACACAAAGCTAATTGATTCAGATTCACCTTTTGTTTTATTCCATAAAAGTCATAAGAAGAGATGAAGAAAAAGGAACAAGTTATCTATCTGTTGCCATTTGAAACAGTCAAAAGCTTGAGGGGTTTTTTTTGTTTGTTTTGTTTTGTTTTTGTTTTTTTTTTGTTTGTTTGTTTGTTTTATTCTGAGAATCAAGAGGGAGACAGCTCAAAAGGAAAAAGATGGGAGCTAACGCTGGCTGGGTGCTTAGATGCCAGGAGGGGCTGGGGGCCATGCTAAACACCTTTACTTGCTTGAGCTCATTTAATCCACACACTTTCCTGTGTATTCGAGGAACCTACCCAATTTAGAAATGGGAACTAGAGGTCACAGACCTAGTGTGAGTCAGAGCCAGTTGTACATACCCCAAAATAAGGAGATGCATTCAAAATGCTGGGAAGCCAGCTATAGGTCTGGAAAAGCCCTGGGTTGGAGTATTTCTGAAAACCTAAACCAGAATACTACTATCTGGTCAAATTTTATTCAAAGGCTTGGGAGGGACTCTGAACTTAACAGTACGATCAGTAGCCATCAATTCTGAGTGCTTTTCTTTGAGCTCAGTGGTTTGACTCCATCGACAGTAAAAGAACTGCATGATAATATAATATAAAACCCCAGCAGCCCTTGGTATGTCATGGTGATCACCTCCTTGAAAACAAGTAGAACTTGGAAGATACCTTGATCATGTTGAGGTAGGCGGTGCAGCCTCTAAAGCTCTGTGTGCCTCTTGTGCTGTCCACCTTTTGGGCAATCGAGTCCGCGTTAGTACCTCAACAAAAGGTCGAGCAAGAAAAATAGAGATGAGGCTCAAATCAGTCTATTTTGCTGCACCCACAGCTTTTGTTGAAGGTTTGATGAGGGAGGAGGTGAAAAGTAATGGTTTAATAAGACATCTAAATTTTCTGTGGACCACATCTATTTATGGCATCCCTATTCCCCATCACTGTGGATGAGTAAGACCTGGTCATGCACCTGAGAAGATTAAGCATAGTTTAATTCACAGTGCTCTAGTAAGGTGACTAGGTCAGAAACATTGTAATCTGCATTTTATAGCTTCCCCCCACCTTTTTAGTGTAAACGGTAGTGAAGTTATTCATCTTTATCTTCCAAATGCCCAGCACAAAGTAGGTATTCAACATGCACCTGCACTGAGGATAGACTATGTGAGGATATCTGAGAAGTCAGCCATCTGCAGCTCAACAGAGAGTTTTTACCAGGAACCAAATCGGCAGGCACCTTGATCTTGGACTTGCAGCTTCCAGAACTGTGAGATGTAAATCTCTGTTGTTTAAGCCTCCAGTCTGTGGCGTTGTGTTGTGGTGGCCATGCCAAGACAGAGATGAGTTAATAGGAGGAGTGGACATACAGTGGGCACTTAGCCTCACATACACACACACACACACACACACACACACACACACACACACACTCATGCACATAAACCCATGCACACCTGCACACACATACATATATCCACATGCTCACAAACACATGCACATGCACACATACACACATGCACTCACGCATGCACATACCCACACACATATACCCGCACACACACACATGCACAGCTGTGCCTACAAAAAACATGTGAGAGACCATTTTGGCAGTCATCTTCACCTAAACCACTTCCTCTTTCCACACATTAGACCAGAGTGAAAAAGTCTTTGATGGAGTCTCATAGAGAAAGAGAGTTGAGTCAATATTAAGGTGGAGCAGTTGTTCATGGTCCCTGTCTTCATTAGTTCAGGCCACCATAACAAAAACGCTATAAACTAAATAGCAAACCAACAACACTTATTTCTGATGGTTCTCGAGCCTGGAAGTTTCGATGGGCCTGCAGATTCAGTATCTGGTGAGAGCCCACTTCCTGGTTCATAGAAAGCCCTCTCTCCCATACCCTTCCCTGGAGTAGGGTGAGAATGTTCTCTGGGGTCTCTCTTACAAGTGTACTAATCCATTTCATGAGGGCTCCACCCTCACGACTAATCACCCTGTAATAACATCAAGTGAGGGATAAGGCTTCAACACACAAATTTGGGGGTCACAAATATTCAGACCATAACAGTTGTCAACAAAGCAGAGGTGCCCACCTCTGTAGCTCCTGGTAGCCCTCAGCTTCATACTTCAGGGCACTGGGACAGCAAAGTCTTTGGGCACTCTCAGAGCAGCTTCTCATGGGCACCTGTAAGAGCCCTCTCTTCCTACCACCCACTTTTTCTTTCTCAACTCTTCTGCCACTTGCCCCAGTGGTCCTTTGGGCAGACATAAGGCTGACTGACATCTTCCTGGCCTAAAGTGTAGCAGTTCATCCCACTGATCAAGAGCTAAATGACTCTTGCTTCCCTAGACACTTTTATTTTTGAAGCCTATTTTTAACTGGAGGGATAATTCACGGTTTCACGGGAGACCAAGCTCTCTGGGGAATCCGATATTAAAGTCTTCTTCTCATGCACAGAAGTGAGATGGATGCATCCATCCTGTCATGCTCTGGGACAAGGACTGCATTCCACTGGCCCACTCCTGACACAAAATTAGGCCACATTTGAAACAAACAATGTCACAGACAGCGTGGGAGAAAGCATTGACCTACATACTGGGAAACACTAAAGCCATCTATTTTAGATCCTAAAGCAGGATGATATTTCTCCCCACACACCTGTGTCATTTGTACTGAGAATGCAAGGTAAAAATTGATCGTCAGAGTTAAAAAGGGGCCTCAAGATGATCTAACCCAGGGATTATTAAGTAGGGATGCACATCAAGATCGCAATCAACAGAAGAGGTTTTTTCAAAGCAGACAGTAGGATCTGATTCTCTAATCTGAGTTGAATTATAAAGGAATTAAAATGGTGCCAGTGATTTTTTTCTACTTTGTTTTGGAGAAGAGGTTATTTGTATTGTCATTATTATATCATCGTCATTTTCCGTGAAGTGAAAAAGCACAAATCCTGTCTGACTGATAGCTCCTCCTCTCATTTTTCCTGTGGCATATGAATTTTTCTACAGCCTCACAATCTTCGATTAAGTGAAAGAGGTAGAAAGTGGAAGAAGAATGGGGGCTCGTACAGGAACAAAGGAAAGCCAATGAAAGCAAAATATTTGATCTTCTTCCGTTTTCTTTGAGAGAAGTCCTGTAACATTTTCTCTCCTGCCACTTCAATTGCTCATTCATGTCATTTCTTTGCCTCATTTGCCTTTCTCATCTTACAGACTTTTCCCCTTTACTAATTCCTTTGTTCCCATTTCACTCTCACCTTCCCATTCCCCTACTCAAATCCTCCTGGATAAAAATGAGAATGACTTTACCACTTGGTGTTTCATGATATAGGACCTGGTGTTTCATGATATAAGATCCACATTTCAAGGAACACACAGGCAGCTTTGTCTCCCTTCCCCTCCACACCACTCTGCACAAACTTAAGCTCATTGATTTTCAAACCTCTACAAACCTGAAAAATAACCTTTGATGTCTTATAGAAATACAAATGATGAGGCCTGCCCTCAATAGACTTTGAATCATAAGTATAAGGTGGTGCCCCAAATTCTAAAGCAGAGTGTAAAGTGATAATACTGCAAGTGCAAAGAATACACATCAAAGGAGACTAGTGTCGTAGCCCCAGTACTGAACACTCAACTACCTGTTTGCACAACGGAGAAAGTCATCAACAAAGCAAAAGGACAACACACTGAATGGGAGAAGGTATTTACAAATTTTACATCCAATAGGGCTTAATATCAAAAATACATAAGGAACTCATAAACTTAATACAAAAGGACAAACAATCCAATGAAAAAATTGGGCTATGGACCAGAATAGAAATTTCTCCAAAGGGGACATACAATTAGCCAAGAGACATTTGAAAAGATACTCAAAGTCACTAATAATCAGAGAAATTCAAATTAAAACCACAATGAGATATCACCTCATATCTGTCAGAATAGCTATCATCAATAAACCAACTAACAGCAGGTGTTGGCAAGGATGTGGGCAAAAGGGAACCCTTGGTGAGATTGCAAATTAGTGCAGCCACTATGGAAAGCAATATGGAAGTTCCTTAAAAAATTGACCCAGCAATTTTACTTTTGAGTATTTAACCAAAGAAATAAAAATCACTAATTGTAAAAGGTATATGTTTATTGCAGTATTATTTATAATAATCAAAATATGGAAGCAACCTAGATGTCCATTAATAGACAAGTAGATAAAAAATATGTTATAGATATTAATATATAATGGAATATTATTCAGCAACAAAAAAGAATGAAATCTTGTTCTTTGTGACAATATGGATGGACCCAGCGGTATTATGCTAAGTGAAATAACTCAGAGAAAGACAAACACTATATCATCTCACTTATATGTGGAAGCTAAAAAATAAATAAATAAATAAAGCAGAACAGAAACAAGACACATAGTTATAGAGAACAAACTGATGGTTATCAAAGGGAAGATGGTGGAAATAAAAAATAATAATTCAAATTAAAAAAAAAACACACAGCTATGGGCTCTGAACTCTAGATGTCTCCTTGAGTCAAATGAGAATTACTAGCACACCACCTCCCAGGGTGTAACTAAGGACTAGATGGGATAACTAGGTAAAGCACTTAGGACAAGGCTTGTCACTAAACACACAGGCAGTCAGCAGCTTTCTGACAATCTAAGCTATTCCATATGCATTCTCAAAAAATCAAACAGTTGCTTCTGATAAGAGGGATTGCAAGAGAATATCGAACTGTTTTAGAAATTCAATTTTTGCCCTAACGTCAATGTTTTTCCACAAAATGTCACACCTGTTCTTTGGCAACGTTAGACAAAAAAATAGTTTCATTCGAGGTCCTTCTACTTCCCTCGTCACTCGTCTCCAATTAACTCTTCAACTTGAGGCAAGAGTCACCTTTGTAAAAGACAATACATTTAAATTTCTCCTTTCACTCCAATAGTCTTAGCGTAAGGAATAAATTTGTTCATGAAATGGTACCAACGCATCTCTCTAATCTCACCCCGCAGCATCTCATGCTCTACAAGCCAAGTTACCTTCATATCACACTTCATCAAACACTCGTGTCCCAACATTGCGTGTGCCAGGCTGGGTGATGTTGCTCTCACTGCTCCCTTGTCTTCAAAAGCCTGTCCCTCCTTTTCCCCTGATGCCCCGCTACTTCTGTGCAGTGCCAGCTCAAAGGCCTGTGCAGAGGTGATCACTAACTTTTGCTTGGGTGTCTGTGTTTCTCATTTTATACTCTATGGCTTTTTTTTTTTTAATTTCCATGTACATCTCTTCCACTGGGGCTGGAATACTGTCTGGACAGGAAAGGTTCTATTCAGCATCCCTGATCTTGATGCCTCATCCAGAGCCTCAGTGATAGTTAAACAAGCTCTGACCTTCTGATCTCTTAGAGGAGAAAATAAGAAAAGCATGGGAAACATCTAAAAAATGACATGATAAAGCAAATATTTGAGGCTTCTCCTTTCATGGTTTTATCCACATCTCTTCCTCTGATTGTCGTAATTGTTAATCCTTTAACAAACGCAGCCTTGACTGTCCCTCAGTTTAGCAATATAGATTGAGAAGGATCTAGCTGTTCCATGTGCAGGAAAAGGGCTGTGGAAACAAGTTCCCAGATTTATGCAGGCCTAACGTGTCCCTGCAGTGTAAAATTACAGTATATTGCTTAATACATAGTAGATAACCAATAGATATTTATAAAAGGACAAGCCATACATTTTTGTCATTTGTATTAGTACCCTTCAGTTGTTGTATTATGGTGTTGTTTGGGAATTGTTGCAATGGAGGGAGGATAGCAATTGATGTCTACAAAATTTTATATACTGGTTCAAAGTGTAAATGATTTGCATTTGTGGTTTATTATTCATAGGTGCTGTATTAGAGTTGTAGGACTGCTGTAGCAAACTGTTATAAACTGGGTGGCTTAAAAAAATAGATATTTATTATCTCATGGTTCTGGAAGCTAGTAGTTCAAAATCAAGGTGCTGGCAAGGCCATGCTCCCTCTGAAAGCTCTAAGAATTAAAAAAGAATCCTTCCGTGCCTCTTCTACCTTCTGGTGGTTGCAGTGTCCCTCAACTCATTCTCTGAATCCATTTTCACATTCTCCTCTGTTGCCAATTTTCTTATCTTCCTACAGATTAGGTTTAGGGCCCACTCTAATTCATTATGACTTCATTGTAGCTTGATTATATCTTCCAAAACCCAGTGTCCAAATTAGGACACAAATTTGGGGGAACACTTTTTCAAATTATTTATTATTATTTATGCCTGCAGCACCTGGTCTTTCTAGGTGGTCTCTCATCCAAGTACTAACCAGGCCCAACCCTGCTTAACTTCTGAAATCAGACATCGGGCTTGTTCAGGGTGGCATGGTCGTAGACCATGGACTGTGGCTGCACTAGGGCATAAACCCAGGACCTTCTCCATGTAAAGCAAACGTGCTAACCACTACACTATGTAACCATCCAGGAGGGACACTGATAAACCCAGTAAAGGCACCATCTTGTCCTGAGAACTATAAATACGTAAAGTACATGAATTCTCCTCCATCAGTTCTTTGATGAGAAAAGCAATTTTTTATTTCCCTAAGGCCTGAACTTTAAGTTAGTTAGAAGATGGTGTTGGGCACAGGGAGGGGAGTGTTAATGTGAGGACTTTTTAAGAGTGGTGTCCATTTCCACTGGAACAATGGTCTATGCTCACATTTCTGGACTGACTGCCATCCCGGAGAGAAGATTCTCATCATAGAACCAGGTCAAGAAAAGGGAGAAAGGCTACAGGCCAGTCTCCACCCTCTCACAGCCACCTTTAAAACTTTGGAGTCAAAAGTTGTCTTAGTCAGCTCAGGCTGCCATAGAAAATACCACAGATGGGTGCCTTAAACAACAAAATGTATTTTCTCACAATTTTGAAGGAGAGAAGTCCAAGATAAAAGTTCACACTGACTTGATCTTCATTGAGATCTCTCTTCCTGGCTTTCAGACGGTTGCCTTCCCACTGTGTCCTCACACAGCCCTTCTCTGAGAAAGAAAGAGAAGGGACAGAGGGAAAGAGAGAGAATGTTAGAAGACGATCTCTGGAGTTTCTTCCCCTTTATATAAACACCAGTCCTATAGGATTAGGAGACACCCACCTGTGACCTCAATCATCTTTTTTTTTTTTTTGCTGTTCCTTTTTTAACATTTTATTTATTTATTTATTTTAACATTATATTTACTTTCCGCTTCCTCTCCCCGCTCCCCTCTAGTAATGACTAGTCTATTGTCCATGTCCATGAGTCTCTGTTTGTCCTGTTCATTTGTTGCTTTTAAGTTTATATCTCACATATAAGTGATACCATGTGATTTTAAACTTTTTCTGTCTAGCTTATTTCACTTAGTATGATTATTTCAAGGTCCATTCACGTTGTTGTAAATGGCAGTATTTCATCTCTTTTTATGGCTGAATAATATCCCATTGTATATATGTACCACAGCTTCTTTGGCCAATCATCTATCGTAGAACACTTCAGTTGCTTCCATGTCCTGGCCACTGTGAATAATGCTGCTATGAACATCGATGTGCAAATATCTTTTTGAAAATAAATTTTCAAGCCTTTGGGGTAAATACTCAATAGAGAGATTGCTGGATCTTATGGTAGATCAATTCTTAGTTTTTTGAGGAACCTCCATACTGTTTTCCATAGTGTCTGTACCAATTTGCAGTCCCACCAGCAGTGTATGAGGGGTCCTTTTCTCCACATCCTCTCCAACATTTGTTATTACTTGTCCTATTGATTATAGCCATTCTAACAGGTGTAACAGGTGTGAGATGGTATCTCATTGTTGTTTTGATTTGCATTTCCTTAATAGCTAGCAATGTTGAGCATCTTTTCATATATTTGTTGGTCATTTGTATGTCCTCTGGGGAGAAGTGTCTGTTCAGGTCCTCTGCCCATTTTTTTTATTGGATCTTTTGATTTTTTGCTATTATTGAGTCATATGAGTTCTCTGAATATTTTGGATATTATGCCCTCATCGGAGATGTTGCTTGCAAATATATTTTCCCATTTAGATGATTGTCTCTTTACCTTGTGGACAGTTTCCTTTGCTGAGCAGAAGGTTTTAGTTTGATGTAGTCCCATTCATTTATTTTTGCTTTTACTTATCTTTCCTTTGAGGTCAAATTCATAAAGTCCTCTTTAAATCCAAGATCCTTAAGTTTAGATCCTATGTTTTCTTCTATGCACTTTATTGTTTCAGGTCTTAATTCAGATTCTTAATCCATTTTGAGTTAATTTTGGTGTGCAGTGATAGACAACAGTCTAGTTTCATTCTTTTACAGGTGGCTTTCCAGTTTTCCCAGCAACATTTATTGAAGAGGCTTTCTTTTATCCACTGTATGTTTTTGGCTTTTTTGTTGAAAATTTTTGCCCATATAAATATGGATTTATTTCTGGATTCTTAATTCTGTTCCACTGGTCTGTGTGTCTGTTTTGCTACTAATACCATGCTATTTTGCTTACTATCACTTCGCAGTATAATTTGAAATTGGCAGAGTGATGCCTCCAGCCTCATTCTTTTTTCTCAGGATGGCTTTGGCAATTCAGGGTCTTTTGTGCTTCCATATACATCTGATGATTTTTTGTTCTATTTACTTAAAATATGCCAATGAGATTTTAATGGGGATTGCATTAAATCTGTATAATGCTTTAGGTAACGTGGTAGTTTTAACTATGTTGATTCTTCCAATCTAAGAACAGAGAATATCTTTCCATTTCTTTGTATCTTCTTCAATTTCTTTTAATGAGGTCTTGCAGTTTTCATTATATAGGTCCTTCACAGGTTTCGTTAGATTTATTCCTAGGTATTTTATTCTTTTTGTTGCAATTGCAAAAGGAATTATTTTTTCCACTTCTTTTTCTGACACTTCGTTATTAGAGTATAGGAATGTTATGGATCTTTGAACATTGATTTTGTATCCAGAAACTTTACTGTACTTGCTTATTGTTTCTAGTAGTGTTCTTATGGAGTCTTTAGGGTTTTCTATCTAGAGAATCATGTCATCTGCAAATAGTGACAGTTTGACCTCTTCAGTTCCTATTTAGATGCCTTTTATATCTTTCTCTTGCCTGATTGCACTCGCTAGGACCTCAAATGTTATATTGAATAACAGTGGCAATAGTAAACAGCCTTGTCTTGTTTCTGATCTTAGAGGGAAGGTTTTTAGTCTTTTACCATTATGTATAATGCTGGCTGAGGGCTAGTCATATATGGCCTTCATTACATTAAAGTATTTTCCTTTTATACCGATTTTGTTAAGTGTTTTGATCATAAATGGGAGTTGTATCTTGTTGAATGCTCTTTCTGTATCTATTAATATGATTATATGATTCTTATTTTCTAATTTGTTTACATGTTGTATCACATTAATCAATTTGCGTATGTTGAATCATCTCTTTGCCTCTGGGATGAAGCCCACTTGATCATGCTGTATAATTTTTTTAATATGTTGCTATATTCAGTTTTCTAGTATTTTATTTAGAATTTTTGCATCTCTGTTCATGAGAGATATTGGTCTGTAGTTTTTATTTTTTGTGTTATCTTTACCAGGTTTGGGTATAGGGTGATTTTAACCTCATAAAATGAGTTGAGAAGTATTGCCTCCTCTTTGATTTTTTTGTGAGAGTTTGAGAATGGTTATTAAATCTTTGAACATTCACTGGTGAAGCCATCTGGTCCCAGACTTTTACTTTTTAGTAGGTTTTTGATGATTGTTTTAATTTCCATACTGGGTGTATTTAGATTTTCCAGTTCTTCTTGATTCAGTCTAGGAAGGTTCCATATTCAATAGAGAAGAATGTATAAGTAGCTGTTTTGAGATGGAAGGCTCTGTAAATGTCAATTATGTCTAATTGGTCTAATGTGTCATTTAAGGATGTTATTTTCTTATTGATTTTCTGTTTGGATGATCTGTCCATATCTGATAGTTGGGTATTTAGGTCCCCTACTATGATAGTGTTTTGGTCTATTTCTTCCTTTAGTTCTGTTAGTAATTGCTAAATTACTAATTGGAAGCATAGATATTAATAAGTGTTATGTCTCCTTGGTGCATGATTCTCTTTATCATTATAAAGTACCCCTCGTCATTTTTCTTTATCATTTTTATTTTGAAGTCTATTTCATACAATATTAATACTGCTACTCCTGCTTTTCTCTGAATGCCATTTCTTGAAATATCATTTTCCACCCTTTCACTTTGAGTCGATATTTGTCTTTGGAACTGAGATGTGTCTCCTAGAGGCAGCATATGTCTGGGTTTTGTTTTTTGATCCAATCTGCAGCTCTGTGCCTTCTTATTGGTGAGTTCAGTCCATTTACGGTTAGAGTGGTTATTGAAATATGAGGTCTTCTTATAGCCATTTTATCTTTTGCTTCTGGTAGCTCAGTGTTTCCATTGCTTCCTTGTCCTTGTGTTTCTGTTTTCTTTATTTTGGTTGGCTTTTGTGGGGTTTCCCTCTGGTCCTTCTTGTTTTATGTTATATACTTCAGTTCTGAATCTTTGGCGTGTGGTTACCATTACGAATATATAAAGGATAGTTATATATACACAGTCGTCCCTTTTCTTCTGTGCATTCCTTATCTCCATTCCCCTTTGTGAATTTAGATCTTTGAATTTTCTTCTTTTCAGTCAAGTCTGCTAGTTGCCTTACTCCTAATTATGTTTTTGTTGTTGTTGTTGTTGTTGTTGTTGTTGTTGTTGGTTTCTGATTTTGTTTTAGGTAAGCTGACCCCTTTCAGTATTTCTTGTAGTGCAGGTCTCGTTGTGGAGAATTCCCTCAATTTTTGAATGTCTGGAAAGGTCTTTATTTCTCCTTCATATATAAAGGAGAGCTTAGCTGGATATATTATTCTTGGCTGGTAGCTCCTTTCATTTAATAGTTGGAATATTTGATAGCACTCATTTCTGGCTTGTAAATTTGTGCTGAGAAGTCTGCTGATAATCTAATGGGTTTTCCTTTATAGGTTACTGTCTTCTTTTCCCTGGCTGCCCTAAAAATTCTGTCTTTGACATTGATTTTTGGTAATTTTAATACAATGTATCTTGGTGAAGGCCTTTTTGGGTTGAGATAATTTGTTGTCTTATTGACTTCTTGAATTTCAAGCTCCAATTCATTTCTTATATTTGGGGGAATTCTCATCAACTATTTGTCTGAAAATGCTTTCTAATCCCTGTTCCCTTTCCTTCTCTTAAAGAATTTCCATTCTTCTTATGTTTCCTTTCCTGAAGCTGTCAGCTAGTTCTTGTTCTTTCATTATTTTTTATTTTTGGTTTCTCTCTTCTTTTTTCTGATTTATTTCTAGATTTTTGTCTTTAATATCACTGATCCTTTTCTCCATTTGATCGACTCTATTTTCCAAGCTTGCTATTTCATTTTTCAACTCTTGCAGTGTGTTTTTTATCTCCAAAAAGTCTATTAGGTTTTTTAATGAGGGTTTCAATCTCTTTGCTAAAAAACTCATTCTGTTTATCTAGTTGTTTTTTCAAATCCTGAAACTATTGATATGATTCATTTTGGATCTCACTGAGATTTTTTAGAATTATCATCATGAATTCTCTGTCATTTAAGTCACATGTTTCTATGACTGTAAGCTTATTTTCTAGAGATTTTTCTCTTTCTTTCTGAGATGTTACCTTGGTTTTTAATGGAGTTTAATAGACTATTTCTCCACATGGGCATTAATGGAAGTGTGTTCTGCCTTCTTTTTTTCCAAAAAGATTATAAAATGGTCCCTAGCCTGTTGCAAAGAAGATGTTTTTCTTTTGGTTTCCAGTAGGGGGCGTCAAAGCCTCTTGTATCTTGGCTTTATATATATAGTCTCAATAATGTCTTTTTTTTCCTTACAGATGTTTAATCACACTGGCTACCCTGTGTCTCAGTTCTTATCCGTATTAGTGACAGTTTCAGTAACATTTGCTCAGATTCCCCTGGGGCTCCACAGTGATGGGTCTCAGAAGGTATGGGGGGAGGGGCTCTCTGAGTTGAAGAATGGGGACTGTAGTTCAGCCTTGGTTTTGTGACCGCAGCTGGTAAAAATTAACTGTTGTTTCTTTGCCATCCTGTTTTTCTGCCATCCCTGTTTCTTTGCCTTCTGCCCTGATGACTGGGCACTGCTGCCAGTGATGTGAAGCTCACAGCACTCCCAAGCAGGGCTATTCAGAGAAGTTGCTGCATCTTCTCCCCTCCTCCTAAAGGAAGCTCTGGCACCTGTGAGTGGCAGCTTCTTTATTTCTCCCAATCTAACACTCAACACCGTGAGTTCTGACCTGTGGTAGCTCTTCTGCACAGATCCCACACTCAGACGTGCTGGTGTGCAGTTTGAGTGTTTTTTGTTGAGTTTTAGATGTTCAGCTTATTGTTGTTTCAAGCAGAGAGATCTGGGAACATCTCTCACTCTGCCATGTTTAATTCAATCCTCAGTCAATCTTAATTAGCTCCTAAAGGTCCTGTCTCCAAATCCAGTCACATTGGAGTTAGGGCTTCAACGTGTAAATTTGGGTGGGAGGGGTGCACACGTCAATTCCCCGCAGAAGAAACTTTGGAAATCATAGTCTGGATCTTCATTGCACAAATGAGCATCATTCTTCAAGGTGAAGGATACCCAATTTGGCAAAGTAGCATGTTCGTGACATTCCTCCATTCTACCAGAACCTCTAGTCCAAAGTCTTGACTTTTGCTTTGTTTTTTGCTTCTTAGAACACAAATATACATACACACATACACAATTCTTAAATAAACAAACATGGATGAACTCCCCTTCATTTTCACTTAATCCTAAAGGCAATAAATAGAAGCTTGACCTAAAGGCCCCTTTTGTGAAGGGTCATAGATAAGAATGGAAAACTATGTTGGATTCCCCATGAACTTAGCACTATGTGTTGTACATACTAGGTACAAATTAATTATAGATCATATTAATAACTAATACTTTATTTAGTACTTACACTATTCTGAACACTTTTCATGTATTAACTCATGTAACCCTCACAATAATTTAATAGATATGTTCTATTGTCAGTGGCATTTTACAGATAAGAATATTTAGGAAAAGAGAAACTTAATAATTTACTCAAGTTTCACTAATGTATAAATGAGTAAATGGAGGAATCAAGATATCCAAAAACCGCTTCAAACTATATGTTTTAATATTGCCTAGCTGCATCCCTCTTGTTTTAACAACCACTAGTATAAATTTATTTTGGAAGCTTTTGTTATTGTTTTGTTCTTGTTGAAGGTAAGAGAATGCCAGACAAATCATACTAATAAAAAAACCATTAACTATAAATATTTTACACTCTATTACTAGTTTTTTAATCAAAACTCATACACATATGAAAATGAGTTTTCCACAAATAATACGTAGCCTCACTATATACTCTAATGCAGTCTGTTATTTTCTATTGTATTCTATTTTAGTCTTAGTCTAATTTGTCCATTCAACTTAATTTTTTAATGTAGATCATGACCAACAAAATTTATTTCATGAGTCATAATTAGGTCACAAACAACTGTTTGAAAAACAACACTGCTTTATATAACAGAATAAGCTAATCAGTAGATTTTTCTTCTGCTTTCAGCTACTGAAGTTCAAGATTATTAAGATGTTGTCATACGTATATCCTTAAATGCTTTCAGAATTTATTTTTAAAAATGAACACTTTATACTTAGCCTGGAGTAAAAAACTGACAGATTTTGGAGGTTTAGGCTTTAAAAATTCATTTAATATTTTTTTTTCAATTGTATCACAGTATGTTTTCTTTCATTAGACTTGACCTTAAAAGGAACACATTTTTTAGTTAAAAGGAACAATTCAGATCAGACATCAGATTGTGGCTCTATTTAAGTTCTAAATTGTGAATCCTAAATGCATCCCAAAATTTTAGAGGTGAATTCAAGATCTTTTGTGAATTTCCATATTCTCTTGACATACCACCTATGACGCAATCAGTTTCCTCAAACTGTAAGATCCAAAGTTCCTGTTCTCACAGTTCAGTTTGATACATTCTTTCAGAGGCGAGAAAGCTGGAGATTTGCATCTTGCAAAGCTTTGGAAAAGAAAAGCATCAAGGAAAGAACTGAAACACATCTTGGAATGGTATACTCAGGAAGGTAAAAAGAGCTAATATATTTTAAAACATGATAAAAAGATAGATTTGAAGAATCCCCTATTTATATATTTTGTTTATTTTAAAATCATGCCATAGAAAAAGAAAAGAGTGAATGCTCTATTGAACCGAAATGTTTTCTGGAAATATCTAGAACTTATTTATAGAAATTAACACTTTATAAAAACCAAAGACACAAGTAAGTATGTCACCTCACTATTAAAAAGTTGTAGTAGTTAACTTTTAGAGATTTACTGATATCAGTTTTCTTTTTCTCAAAAAAAAAAAGTTAATTCTCTTGACCTTCTCCTTCTTAAAGCAAGAGCAAGCCATCTTTCAATAAACCATGCCAAGAGATGATTCTAAGTATCTTGGGTAATCCAAAACAGTATTTGTACGTGGCACTGGAACCTGCTTTGTCAGAGAAGTGTTGCTAAAGACAGTCACATTTGCGATCACTCTCTGAGGGTCACCATGAGTCGGCTCCCCCCAGGAGAGCACACACAATACATAAGGAAGGATGGGACATTGGCATTGTAAGCGGGTCATTGATTTGAAGTTCCTCAAGACTTTAGTTCTTTCATGCTCAGACCTGGAGGGCTAATTAAAACAGAGACCCCTCCCTGACTCCAATTCAGTGGGCAAGGCCAGAGGCTTCACCTGTGCAACAAATTCCCAGGAGATGCTGTGGTTGATGATCTGAAACAAACTTCAAGAACCACTGCTCTAGTCCCATTTTATGGACTTAGGACACTGGATTTAACCTAAGGGTAAAATACAGACATTTCCTGACTTTTTTAAGAGATATTGGTTGCCACCATTAAAAAATCAAAAATTCTTTTTTTTTAATTAAAAAAGATCAAGTTGACTATAAGCCTAAGAATGCCAATAAAAATCATCCACAAGTAAAACAGGAAGGTGGCCATTATAATAAGAATGCTGTCCCCAGTCAGCCGGAACTTACAGAAGTTGAAACTTGGTCGAAGTTCTCCAAATTTTACTTTTCAAGAAAGGGAAAAAAAGAAAGTTTTATCAGACATAATAGCTATACACATGAATGGAGCACAATTGATTCTCTCTTTCAATAAATAGCTGATACCTTATAACACCAGAAAGAGAAAGTGCAAGTGGGGCCTTACTGTGGATCAGAGGGCAAGGTCTATAATTTATCTATAGGTAAAATAAGGACTTTGGAGCACAAATGCTGTGAAACACAGAAAATGTTATTTTTAAAGGAAGGAAGGACGGAAGGAAGGAAGGAAGGAAGGAAAGGTAAGCAATGAAGGAAGGAAGGAAAGGTAAGCAAAGTAATAGAAGTAGCGTTCTTGGTGAGCATCACTCTAAAATGGTTTGTCAAGTGCCTTATGGTGCAGGAGACTGGCTCTAGCAAGTCTCAGTGTGATTCCTTTCCCACAATTCCACAGGTGGCTTCATGCAGAACAGAGCTGTGTACCCCAAAGGGTACCAGGTAAGCCATTCAAAACCTAGCCAATGTAGGTGGTGGCCTGCAGATTGCTTTAAGAGAGAAGGACTTTATTAAAATTTTAAGAAAAAAAATCAGTTGAGGTGATTTAGAAAGCATTATGCATTTATTGAACAAACACTGCTAAAGACATTTCAGCAAACTGTGTGTTTAAAAAGTAATAAATAGCTATTGTGCTTACTTCATAAACTTGTCAGACTGTCTTCATTTTATTTTCCTGAACAAACCGAATTTCTGTACTGCTCATCCCCAGCCAGTTAATAAATACATCACCCTAAAAAGTGCTGTGGTATTAAATTTACAGCAGATAAAATATGGATGAAGTTGCTGTGCCTCAGGTACGTCAAGTGTGATTTAATATCTCACACTCCTCTCATGAGGAGTAAAAGATTACTCGGCTGCTTCAACCGCCAGAGAGCGACCTTTGCCCTGAGTAACAGCCACTCAGCAAATAGCGCCAAATGAAGATGGAGAATAACATATAGATTTGCCATAAGAAAAAATTGATCTAAATCTATGTATCAAATCTGCTAATCAGAGCTCTGGAGAAACACCTCAGAATCTCCAGTACACAGTTGCAGAAACTATGGGTGGGAAGGGAACCTTCCAGAAAGTAATTTTGTGTTTTTCTTGAATTTTTTACCTTATTACTATTATTATTGTTTATGTTTTATATCACTGAGGAAAAAATCTCCTTAGAAGAAAATGTTCTCTGACTTAATATCTCAGTGGTAAGTATTTTTTTTTTTTTTCTCCCTGTAAGAATCGTAAACACTTTGGGCATTTCAGAGATCAGGAGAATCTTATAAATGAAGGCGTTGTTCCCCAGGGAAATCTCCCAACAATCTGATTGAATTTATGTCTTTTTTTTAAAGTTCTGTCTAAATAATTAAAGGGGGGAAAAAAGATCTCCAAAGAAAACATTTGTTAGCACAGAAAATAAATTCTTATGATTAACATTTTGCCATCCAAAAAGGCTGGTAACTAAGAAAGTTCTCTGCACTTCAAAGGTAGGAGAGAAATGAGTTTTAAAAAAGAAGCGAATTGCTGCTGAGCTATTTTTATTGCAAATATATAAAGGTAGAGTTGGTAACCGCCATGGATAAATCTTCAAAGTGAGGATTGCCAAGGGTCTTCCCCTAAAGACTGCTGTGAAAAAATAAACTTGGGCAATTAAAGTGGTTTTTGCCTTTCACCACGCAAGTGAGGGAAGTTGCCAGCGTCCCAGGGGCTCCTGGCACCCTCTGTTCCCAGGGAGCAGTGTGCGTTGGCTAATTTAAAAAATCTCTCCAGCTCTGGGCCTTTGTAAATAAAAGCTTTTGTTGTCGCCCCCAAAAATGTGACTGCTCCACAGTTTGAGGGGTTTTTTTTGTTTGTTTATTTGTTTTTTACTGGGCACTCCTGTGCTCAACTGGTAATTGGTTTGACCGAGCCAGAGGCAGGTGGGGACAAGGCTTTTTATTTCAAATTTCCTCACTGGTGAGTAAGGAGGTCTTGGAACTAACAGATAGGTTTACATAAAAGCTGTGATTGTTATATATGAGCTAGAGAAATATTCCAAAACAGGTGAAAGAGGGGACTGAGTAGAGTGGTTTGAGGGGTGCGTGAGTGTGTCTGCATGTGTGCACGTCCCAAGGAGGCTCTCTTATTAGGAATGAAAACTCTCTTTAAAGGAGACAGGCCGGCAGTCCTCTTCCCAGACTGGCCCAGATTCTCTCAGCATAATAGCTGTCTGTCCCTGCACCTTTCTATACAAGTGCTTTTCCCATTCTGATTGTACAGTGGATCAGCCAGGGCAGGACTTATTTCTGGAGTGACAGATGTGCCCGCTGCAGGGGCTCCCCCAGCCAGGTCCTGCTTCTTTGGAATGAGGTACTCCAGGAGGAGCCAGGCTGGACCCTTTGTTTGCATCAGTGCAGTGGGCTGTGTAGCGGGTGGATTGAGACTGGGTGTAGGAAGGCATGAGAGCCACTGACAGGGAAGAAAATGAAAGGGAGACGAACTCTTAATACTTGGGATGACTTTATTTTTTAAATATCTGTGTGTATATTGTGAACCCAGAGGGGAGAGTTGGAGGCTACTGGCAAGAATCTGGAGGTTGTGCAGAAATGAGGAAGGTCTTAATGGCATGGTGTCAAACCCCATGAAAGCCTCCTCCTCATGGTTATCTCTTTCTCAGACTGACCAGACAGAGAAGCATTAGTATTCAGCTAACAGCTGAAAGGAAAATAATGCCAGAATTTTAAAATAATATTTTCCAAAGGCTGATTTCCCCTTATAGAGCAACCATTTTATTTTTATTTACCCACTCACCTCGAACTTATAGATTATCCTGTCAATTGGTTTTCAATATGGAATATGTTCCTTAAAAAACTAAAGGGAAATGACATTCCCAAGGGATTTATGTACACCTTGCCCTGTGATGGCAACAAGAGCCCCACTTCAGGAGGTAGTAAAGAAATCTCTTCAATTAAAACCTCTCGTTTCTATTTAACACTGTTGAAAAGATGTACATACGAGTGATTCTGACTTCAGTTTGCAATACTAGCTTTGGAGGAATAAACTTAATTCACTGGTAATGATCCTATGGAAATTTATTAGAAATTCAAAACAACTAACAAGTGGCCATCTTTTTTTAAATTTTTTAAAAAGCTAACAATACCATTAATGATTTCTTTCATGAATCCTGGCTTTTTACTTGCAATAAATTGATATTACACTGTCAGGGACATAGCATCCCTGCATATTACAGCTTTTTTGTTTTCAACAGGCCACAATGCAGACATCCAAAATTCTCTCATAACAAAGCAAATCACAAGTGTCTCTCAAAATCTTGCAACTCCTGGTGCTTCCACCCACCAGTATCACTGTTTTCTTTCTGACTTCACTCTGCTGAGACCCTTCCCTGAATGTGTCCACTTGACCTCAATGTGTAACTGAGAACAGATGGTTCCAGTGTTCACCTTTCTAATCCAACCACTTTCTAGTGCTTCAGTCTTAGTGCCAAATTAACTTGCAACTAATAGTTCATTTTCAATTTAGTTGAACTGAGTTTTTTATTATTATTATTCAAATTAAAACCAAGGTCACATCCTGCTATATTTTTTTAAGGCTTTATTTTTTAGAACAGTTTTTGGATTCTTCCTGGTCTGTCTTTAATAGTCTTTAAATATGTTTTCTTCATTCAAGAATGTCACTGAAAATCTTTCAAATTTATAAACCATGGTTTTTGATCTGTGTGGATTAGAATTTACAGCCCCTGAAACAATGAAGGAGAAAATGTCATTCAGAATAGTATTGATGCTGTGACTAAAAATAAATTTACTTGAAATGTTCTTTTTTTTAAAGAACATGGAGATAAAGGTCATTAGTATTTATAATAGAACTATATTCTTTATTTTTTCCCTTGGGGAAAAAAAAGCTTATAAATAAAATTGCTAGATCAAAAGGAAAGCACATCTTTACAATGTTTACTGTATATACACTCACACACAGATACATATATATCCGTTAATCCCTCCAAAAGTATGTACTTACTAATACTCTTCATATCCATTTAGACAGAATGTTTTCCCAAACATGGAATGCTGATTATTCTCATTCTTTTAAATCTGTGATAAATTATATGTTGTTGTTTTTATTTGAAATTTGTTGATTTCTGCAATTTGAAGTTTTTCACCTGTGCTTTCCTCTGGTTTGTCATGACCTTAACTCATGTGTTTATTGGGGCAGTCACCCTTTTTTCTTATTGATATAGAAAAGTTCTTTTATATCTTAAGAATGTTAAATAACATTTGTTATTAGTTACAAGAGTATTCTTCAATTTTGTTATTTATCTTCTATTTTTAAATTTTACTTTTCTATGTTAGTTTGCCATTATAGAAACTTGGAGTGAGGGTTGCTTAACTTTTGTTTATTATAATATGCTAAAATGTGTTGGAATTCCCTTTACGCTTTCTGCCTTAAATTCAATGCTAATGTAGGTTTTCCCACTCACCCCAAAATTAATTATTCATCTATGTTTTTATTTTACTATTTTGTTCCAATAATTTAACTATTATTATATCAGTTTCATATTTTTTTCAGCTTTATAGTATATTTTAATATCTGTTAAAGCAAATCTTTGCTCATTCTTATTTTCAAAGTTCTCCTTGTGCTATGGAATATTTAGTCTTACTAGTAGATTATTTAGATTAATGTTAAGTTCCAAACTTTTACTGAAATTTTATTAAATTTATTTTTTTACTTTGCAAAAAGTTAATGTTTTTATTACTATTGAGTTTTCCCATCCAACAATACAGCAATATTTTTTTTTTTAATGCAAGCCTTTTTTATAATGTGGCTCAGTAGAGTTTTAGTTTCTCAGGTCAGTCAAGTACTCTTCTTTCCAAGCCTATTGCTAAATATAGAATTTTTATAACATTTTTAATACTTATTATAATTCTAAGATAAAGTTACATTTGATTTTATTATTTTCTAACCAGCCAAAGTGTCTTAGTATTCCTGATAGCAGTTCAGCTGATTCCTTTTTATGTCACAAGTTTATAATCACCTCCTGTACAAATAATAATTTTATCTCTTCTTTCTCATTATTTACATTGCATATTTAGATTTCTTATCTAATTGCATTGGCTGACTTTTTCTGAAAAAAATAAATAACAATGATAATGGCAGGTATCTTTGCTTTCTCCAGTATTTAAAGAAATATTTTTACTACTTCACCATAAAACATAAAGCTGTTCTGGAGTTTGAGATATAGTCTGTGTCCTTTTTTGCATGAAGTTGTTATAATCAAGAACAGATGTTAAATTTCACATAATGATTCACTAGATCTTATGAGATATTTTTTCTTTAGATTTTATAAATTATACTAATACATTTGAACATTCTCTTAACAGTCCTGGACTAAACCTTAATTGATCAGAACAGATACAATTTTAAAATACTGATATATTACTTTCAGTAATATTTTATTTAAGAACATATTTATACCCAAAAGTTATATGGGTCTATATTTGCCAAGGATGAGGAAATTTTAAAAATCAAGAAGGCTGTGGTTGACAAACAACTTTCCCCTGGATGTGAATGAGGATAACATTGAAGAGCTCCTAGAGGTGGCTCTGAGGAATTGGCTGATGAGGAGTCATGGGAACTGGACCAGAAACACAGAGATGAAGAAGAAACAAGAGAAAGGAAGCTGCAGGATAAATAAAAGAAGGATTCCCCAAGAAAATTAGCAGTGAAATGTGCAGCAGAAGCTTTTGTAAACCTCAATACATTTCTTTAAAAAGTTTAAAAACATGGACCCCCAACACTGAAAGGTTTTTATTAATCAGAATGTTCATGGTGCATTATCTATTACAAGCAAATCTATGATGAAAAATAAAAAAGCAAACCACCATGGACATATTTCTGAAAAAGGTGACACCTCTTCAAGAAAGGCTTCAGGCAGGACCTTCAGGAGGGGTTCCAAAAGGCATTGTTATCATAAGAGGTGACATACATGTATGTCATTGCCCCTGAAGTCTTTCCAGTGGAACAAAATGTGAAGGCGGAGGACAGTGATATTGATGGTTCTGATCTGTGTAAACCTAGGTGAATGTGCATGTGTGTGTCTTGATTTTTTAAAAAAAGTTTAAAAAGTAATTTTTTAATTAAAAAAGAAAAAACAGAATAGGGTTATAAAAAAATTGTACATCTGTATAATGTGTGTTTTAAGCTGTGTTAGTACAATAGAGTTGAAAAGTTTTAAAAAATTAAAAAACTTATAAAGCATAAAAGTTACCATAAGCTAAGGTTAATTTACTATTGAAGAAAGAAAAATATATTTGTATAAGTTTAGTGTAGTCCAAGTGTACTATATTTTTAAAATCTACAGCCATAAACTGTCATATCCTAGGCCTTCACACTCACTCACCACTCATTCACTGACACACCTAGAACAATTTTCAGTCCTGCAAGCTCTGTTCATGGTAAGTACAACTATACAGGTGCATCATCTTTTATCTTTTATACCGAATTTTTACTGTACCTTTTCTATGTTTAGATATATTTAGATACATAAATATTTACCATTATGTTGCAATTGCCTATAATATTCAGTACAGTAAAATGTTGCAGTTTTGTAGCCTGGGAAAAATAGGCTACAGAAAGACTAGGAATATAGCAGGTTATACCATCTAGGTTTGTGTAAGTGCCCTCTATGACATTCACACAATGGTGAAATTGCCTAATAATGCCTTTCTCAGAAAGTATTCCCATCATTAAGTGATATGTGACTGTATTGGAAAATGGCATCTAGAACTTTCAAAGCTAGAGAGAAGTCAACACTTGGCTTCAGAGCTTCAAAAAACAGCCAACTCTCTCGTTAGGGGTAAATGCAGCTGGTGACTTTAAGTTGAAACTATTCTGAAAATCTTACAGCCCTTAAGAGTGATGCTAAATTCACTCTGCCTGTGCGCTGTAAATGTAACAACAAAAACTAGATGATAGCACATCCATTTACAAAATAGTTTACTGACTATTTTAAGGTTACTGTTGAGACCTGCTCAGAAAAATTTATTTATTTATGTATTTATTTATTTATTTATTTATTTATTTATTTATTTATTTATTTCAAAATATCACTGCTCATTGACAATGCATCTGGTCACCCAAGCACTCTGATGAAAATGGACAATGAGATTAATGCAGTATTCATGCAGGCCAACACAACACCCATTCTGCAGCCCATGGATCAGGAAGTAATTTTGACTTCAAGCCTTCTTATTTAAGAAATATATTTCATAAGGCTTTTAGCTGCCCTAGATAGTGATTCCTCTGATGGATTTGGGAAAAGTAAATTGAAAACCTTCTGGGAACGATTCACCATTCTAGGTGCCATTCAGTACATTTGTGATTTATGGGAATAAGTCAAAAAAATCAACATTAATAGGAGTTTGAAAGAAGTGGATTCCAACTCTCATGGATGACTTCGATGGGTTCAAGACTTCAGTGGAGGTAGTAACTACAGGTATGGTGGAAATAGCAAAAGAACTAGAATAAACAGTGAAGCCTAAAGATATGACTAGACTGCTACAAGCTCATGATAAAACTCTAATGAATAAGGATTTACTTTCTATGGATAAGCAAAGAGAGTGATTTATTAAAATGGAAACTACTCCTGGAAAAGATGCTGTGAAGATTGTTGAAATGACAACAAAGTATTTAGAATATTGCTTAAACTTAGTTGATAAATCAGAGGCAAGTTTTGAGAAGACTGACTCTAATTTTCAAAGTTCTACTATAGATAAAATACTACCAAATGGCATCACATGCTACAGAGAAATCATTCATGAAAGTGAGTCAATCCATGTGGCAAATTTCATTATTGTCTTATTTTTCAAAATTGCCACAGCCACCCAACCTTCAACAACCACCACTCCAATCAGTCAGCAGCCATCAACATTAAGGCAAGACTCTCCACCAGCAATAAGATTTTGACTTGCTAAAGGCTCAGATGATGATGGTTAGCATTTTTTAGCAATAAAGTAATTTTAAATTAAAGTGTATACATTGTTTCTTAGACACAAAGCTATTTCACACTTAACATGATATAGAGTAAACAAAACTTTTACGTGCACTGGAAAAAAAAAACTTGTGTTACTTGCTTTTTTGCAATATTTGCTTTTTTGTGGTCTAGAACAAATACACAATAACTCCAAGGTATGCCTTCTAAGACATGAGACTCTCTGGTGCAGGGCAAAAGACAATGCATTGCTCACAGCAAGAGCAGTAGCCAGAGTATCAGCATTTACACTGATTCCCCAAGCTCCAATTCCCACAGGGTGACACAAAGAGAACCAGGTGACACCTCTATGTACTGTGGGATGTGTTACAAGAGAGGAACTCTGAGTTTAGAGAACATTAATCTTTAATTGTGGACACTGAGAATGTCTGCTCTTTGCTTTGGAGCAAAGCATGATCTTTATTATATTACCATGGCCAACTAACTTGTTAGTTTGCAAGTAAGGTGAAATCTTTGCTCTAAGTGATGACAGTTGCTCTGTCTTCCAGAGCTGTTTACTCTATGATATTCTTGGTAAGGTAGTTTAGAAGAAAGTGCCTTTGTTCACAATGAGTCCAGAATCAGGAGATCATGGAGAACTGGCCCCAACCCTGTTCTCTGAAAACTGTGACTTGGAAATGCAACAGTTTTCCATGTGCCCAGAAACATTTTTCAAACTATTTACCTTTTATGGGTAAAAAGTGCTTTAAGAAAAAAAAAACAGCTCAAGAAAATGATCGCTGAAGTTTTGGTGTTTGTTCATGTGTTTGTTCAAGGCATTTTCAAAGGAAAAAAGGGAAAGTTTTATATATCAGTCCTCTTGTTCTCTATTGCTACCTATCAGAAATTGTGACTTCAAACAATAATTTATTATTATTGCTCATGATTCTTGACTCAACTGAGCTGTTGTTGCTCAGCCTTTTTGTCATGTGCTTGCTGCCACTTAGTGGCAAGGGCTGTTTTCTGGAAGCTTCTGACATAGGATGGCTGGAACAGCCCGGGCCTGGTCAGCTCTCTCTCTCTATGCATGCAGCCTCTTGACTAGCTGCCCTTCTTCAAAACATGGAAATAGCACAGTCAAGCTCCCTGCGTGGTGGCTAGCTTATTCCATAGTGAGGGTCCATAAGACAAAGGCCAAAACTTCAAGTTTTTCTAAAACCTTGCTCAAACTGCATCCCTTTTATCTCCTTCAATGAGTGACAGAGGGCAGTCCAAATTGTTGTTGAGAAGGAACCCACATTGCATATGAGTAACAGGATTGTGGCTCATTGTGGACCTTAACTTTTGAATCTGCCACTGTTGACCTGGAATCAGAAGCTCCATGTCTGAGTTCTCATTTTTGAATCTTGATGACTATGTAATCTTAAACAAGTCATTTGTCTTCTTGAAGCCTCTTTCCCCATATTTAACATAGAAATAATATTACCTCACACATAAATAGACAGTGAGGAATGCTTAAGATGATGTGAAAACACTTTGAAAACCTAGTGAAAATATACATGTTAATATCACAGCTTTATACAGACCAAATTCTTCTCTTGACTTGCATATTTTTGAAATTGTAACTTGGTTTTATAAAATGGAGCATGCCTTTCTACTCAACTCACCCAAATGCAGTTCAGAAAGTGTAAGTAAACCTGGAGCTTGGTTATGTCTCACAGAGCCTCCATTCTTTCTAGCCTTGAATACAAACAAGATACACAACACCTCAGTCAACAGGTGACATTGAGTCCCTGTGCATCACTAGAGCGGGCAGTGAAATACAGGAAGAGGTGGCCAGCTCCAAAGTTATACTATTAAATTTCAGTCTGTCCAAGAGAGTCATCTCTTGTTTCAACAGCAAGTGCTTGCCTCAGAAACTATAGAAACCCAAAACATTTAAAAATAAGCTATCACATAAAATGCCATCAAATATTGCAGCCTAATATTCTATCATTCACTTACATTAAGAACAACAGTCTGCCTGAGAGAGAAAAACACAAACTCAAAACCTTGTTTCTGATTTATTTGTTTTTTTTTTTTCCTTGCTCAAGTTCAGGAGAAGCTAGAAGACAGCTTTATTTAGTTACATAATACCAGTTTTTATTTTTGTATATTTAAAACGTCTTGGAGCTGCCCAGGATGGGAAAAAAGAATCTATTTTAGAAACAAGAATGAGATAACCATTCTTATGTGCCATGCAGATGGATGTGTTAAAATAGTAAGAACATTGTACATAAAACAAAATATAGAGAAACAAATATATTTTCACCTTGATTTCCGTTATAATTTCAGATTTGAATTCTCACAGGAAATTGATCTAAAATATGGTAGAAATCACCTCTTAGAATCTTTCCATCTATTTCAAGGAATACCCTGCTTTATTGGCAGGCATTCTGTGTGCATGCAATTCCCTTTAGTCAGTTTCTACTAGAATAACTAGCCAAATAAATAATCGGTCCACCCAATCTTGACACACTCACTAAATGTAACATGTATTACAGTGTACCACTCACTGAATTGCTATTTGTTTAGAAGGTTTAAACACTCTATTCGTCTTATGTGTAGTACACAGTAGCCACACTGTTGTTCCAGATCGCAACAGAATTTAAAAGCCCAGCCAACCACACGAAGGCTACTTTGGACTGAATATGGGCTAAACCACTTCATTTGCTTCACATGGTTATCAAAAGATCAATGTCGAGTGAAAGAGTCTCATTATCTGTTTAGATGGACTTCCTAGTAATGCCTTCTTTAGTAGCGCCTATTAATATAGGTGTTAATTATAATAGCCTTTCTAAGATGAGAAGAGAGAACAGGGAAGCATGCCCGCAAAATCATTTCTGTAATTTTTTGATGTTTTTACTTATCTCCAACCAGCAAAAAGCCAGGTTTCCTTACAATTTATGCATAGATAGAAGATGATGATGATGATAATGATGATTACGATGAAGATAGGTAGGTAGATAGATGATAGATAGATGATAGATAGATAGATAGATAGATAGATAGATAGATAGATAGATAGATAGATAGAAGCAATTCTGTCCATTATTTTTAACTGAATAAAACATAAATTGTTCTAAGTAAATATGTACAGATTCAGGTTGACTTATTATCAATAAGAAAGAAATTTCCAAGCTGATAGTGTTTAGTTTCAGTGACCTTGCCATTTACCTTTCCATTTGTCTACTCATTAGACATTTCTAGTGACAGAAACTGAAGAATGGCCCCAGAGATGAAAAGTATAGTCCCTGTTTTCAAGTAGATTATAATCTAGAAGGGGAGAAAGACACTCAAGCATAAAATGTTTATATAGTTCAATAAAAGTCATAACAGGGTCACAGTAATGTGGGGGTTCTAGAAAGAAGGGCTTAAGCCTATGGCAAAGGTGTGTTGGGCACGTGGAGATCAAGGATCAGAAGAGAAGGAAGGCCATTGGGTTGACAAAGGTGACAAAACTCCCAGTCTGAAGAGGACAGGCTAACAGCATGGTAACATCCCAGTGTTAGGAAACAGCCTGAAATCTTTAGAAGAGCTGCTCAGAAAGCCATGGACCAGGGGACAGAGCAGAAGAATGATAAGATAAAAGACAGGAGTGATAAACCATGCCTAGCACAGGGGATATCATGTGGCCTAAACTAGGAGTAGGAACCATCCATTGAAAAATTTCATTGAAATCTACAAATATGGTTTTCAAATCTATTTGTATAAATAAGCTTTGTTATTTTTTAAAATAGCACTTTTTAGGGACCAAAATTGCATCACAATTCTGTCTATCAAGCTCATAGTTCTGCTTGTGGGAGGTTGAAATGAAAAGCATGAGAGGGTCAATGGTGATGAGCATCTTGGCTGGTGGAGGATGGCAGGGAGCTTGAATCACATGTACTACTGAAGAACTCATCAACTTCGTAGAAAAAATATGGAAAATAATCGTCTTTTGTGGAGTGACTTTCTCTTCAATTTAGGATAACAAAACACTTGATGATATGTTGAAACAATATTTCAAGATGTGCAACTGCCCATGTATCACAAAAATCTCTCAGAAAATATGATACATCAAAGCCATTCATGTGTTGCAAATGGCACTAATTCCATCAGAAAATTGTACAGAGCATGAAAGTCACTAATATGATGTGAAAAATCTGAGTCTGCAATTATATTAGAAGCACTAGTCCATTTTATTAATCTTTTACACAGTTCCTTTCTATCAAATCAGATTAGGAAATTTGGTTTAAACTAATGTGCTATAAAAATCTTATCATTTTTATTAAGTATGAGAAAATTGTGGTCTTACTTATATTGAATGTTTGGTCTCATTCATCCCTCTATGTCAGATTAGTGATAAAGGAGAACTTTGTTATCCTTTGTTCCTTGTTTCCTAATAATAAAAGACACGAATCTTATCACTTGGGTGAGAGCAAATTTGGATTAAGATTCAAAGGCATGATGGCAGGCCCCTGACATGAAAACTATACATTTAAATTTAGAAACTGGGTTATTCACATTCAATTTTATTTGCTCTCCAGTTTCCATAGATCTGCCCACCGACTTGTCAGTGCTTCTCACTTTCAGTTAAGATGTGCTTCAACTTGAATATGTCAGTTCAGCCCGAGGTCAATCCTAAGAAATATTACCTCCACTGAATTACAATACAAAAAGTTTTTCACAATGCTCACTAATTGGAACACCTGAGGAAAAAGACTTTAGCTGAGGTTCCTTCCTTCCCCATCTTCACTCTCAGCCAGTGCTTCCTACTTCTCTGAAGAAATCAAGGAACCATTGGTCATGCTCTCTTCCTTGATGTACCTGCTTCCTCTGCCTTTTGGGGATACCACACTCTCTAAGGTTTTCTCTTCCCTTCATGGTGAGTCTTTTCAGTCACCATTGCCTCTTCATCTCTTCTTCCAGGAGTCATAATGGTGAATGATTTTAGGTACAGTCTTTTCTCTTTTCTCCCTCTAGACTCATTCTCTCAGTGACTTCACCTGGACTTGCCAATCTGCAGGCTTCCCCATCACAGTTGATATCAACTCTAATCTCCTAGTTGCTCAAATTGTAGTCATTCTTGGCTCTCTTTCTCTCACACCCACATGTACTTCATTAGGAATAATATTTCCTTTGAAGGCTGGCTTTGCCTTCAAAATGTATCAAGAACCCAACTTTTTGTTGCTTGCATGGCTACCATGTAGTCAGAGTCACCATGCTGTTTCTCAGATTATTGCACTAGCCTCCTATGTAGTCAGAGTCACCATACTTATGCCCAGATTACTGTATTAGCCTCCTGTCTACACACTGTGCTTCTGCACTCTAATGTCTAAAAGTTCCACAGCCACCAGAGGTGGAAACCATCCATCTTCTCAAAACTCTTCAATGGTTCACCTTTTGACTCATGGTAAAACCAAAGTTCTTACAGTGGCTACCAAAGCCCTCCCTAGTCTGCCTGCCCAGCCCCCTGGCAAATATCTCTCTAATCTCAGCTATTGCTTTCTCTTTTACTCATCCTGCTCCTGCAGCCCAGCCTCTCTGCTCTGCTCCAAAGTGGCCCCGTGTCCTAAGACTTTTGCTCCCATGGTTCTCCTGCTTGGAGTGATCCTTCCCCACCAGATACTCACGTGGTTAACTTCCATATCTACAAGTCTTGGCTCATAGGTCATCTTCTCAATGAGCCTGGTGCAGCCATTTGATTTAATACCTCATCCTGCCTGTCAGCTTCCCTTAATCAGGTCACCCAACATCCTTGCCTTTTTTACTCTTGATTCCTCTTTTCTCACTTTGCTTTTTCTTTTCACCATAGCACTCTAATCTTCCTCTGACATAGTATATAACTAACTTATCTGATATATTTACTGTTCATTTTCTGTTGCCCACAGCTAAAATATAAGCCCCACATTAGGCTGACATACCCTAAGCACCTAGAACAATGACTGATATGTAGTAGAAGTCAATAAATGTTGGATAAATCAAGAAATACATGAAATATTTTGCCATTCATAAAAATTGTGAATATGATGTTTTATTCTGTATTTTTCTAATGTTTAAGTAAAAGAAACTGATTTAAAATTTTTTGGAAATGAATCCTATGTTGGTGTATAAAGTGAAAAATAAAAATTATTAATATGTCTACTAATCCATTAAAGAAGTTAACTTTTTGAATATTTTTCTATAATTAAAGATTAGATCATGTTTTAGGCACTATTGTGCATATTGCTTTTTCATTACATGTTATATTAAAGCCATGTCTATGACATTAGGAATGTATCAAGATTTGTGGCAGTATTTTAACCAACAAGGTTTATCACAGACCAGATTGTTGCTAAACGAACATACAAAAACATATTTTTAAATGGCTGAATAATATTCCATTATGCATGCTACCATGTTGTGCTTAATTGTGGTCATTTCTATTGTTTCCCAGTATTTTATATTATTTGCTACTACCATAAATATTTTTGTGCAGCTGTCCTTTTTAACATATTCAATTTTCCCTGAGACTAATTCACAGAGGAGGAAGAGGTCCTGAGGAAACAACGGCATAAATATTTTAAAGAATTTTATCTATATTGCTAATTTGCCTTTCAGAAAGAGGTTTCCAATATACGCTACCACCAGCAGCCTATCTGAACCAAAAAGGAACCATTATAAGATTATCAAAAAATTATTTAATTTTACTAATTTTATATAGTTAAAGCTATAAGTTTATGCTTATAGCAAAACTAAACATTTCTTTACATTATTAACTATTTGTATTTCTATTTTGTGAGTTATCTTTTATATCTGTAGCCAATTATCTGTAGCCAAGTCTTTATCTTACGATTTAAATGGGTTATTTATATACCAGAGGTGTTACATTTTTATCCTTTGTTAGTTACAAATGTTTTCCAATGTCTTATCTTTTCTTGATTTTTTTGCCATACAATCTTTTCCATCTTTATGTAGTTACATTTATCATTTTCCTTTATGATCTTTCTTGTTAAGTCCTTACCCAGTCAAAGATCACATAGATGTTTATAATCATTTTTTCAATTTTTGTGGCTTTTTCTGTTTAACTCTAATTCCTCTAGACTTTATTTGAGTTATGATGTGAGTTGAGACTAAGGTGTCATTTTCTCCAAAAAAAATCTTATTGTCCTAGCATCTTTTATTCACCTTCCTTTTCCCATTGCTTTATTTTTTTTTTAATTTTTCTTATTTTTTATTTTATTTTATTTTATTTTATTATTTTATTTTTTTGGTGAACCAACCCTTGGTTGACCTCACAGATTGCAAGGACCTTGTCAGCTTACAATCCCTTGTTTTTTATTTTTTATTTTTACACCTGGTCTTCCTAGTTGGTCTCCCATCCAAGTACTAACCAGGCCCCACCCTACTTAGCTTCCGAAATCCGACAGAATCAGGCTTGTTCAGGGTGGCATGGCCGTGGACTCCCATTGTTTTAGAATGCCTTCTTTGTCACCTATCAAATCTTTAACATGTAATGTCATTTTGCCATCCTTACTTGTTACTCAAGATTTGTTAACATTTTAAACAGATTTTATTGTAATATTTATTACTCTGTATTATAATCATTTACTTATTCCTTTCTCTCTTCCCTTCTAGGTTATGAGCTTTCTGATTTTTTTTTCCTCTGGATCCAGCACGGTGTCTGCTTCACAGAAGCTAGTAAGTAGATTTTGACAAATTGGTGACAACTCTAGAGCCACTGATTGTCAAGGAGCCAAGTAGACTGGGTGAGGTGAATGAATCCAAGGCCTTTTAACCCCTCTACCTTGCAAATTTTAATCTGGTTTCTGGAACAAAAACATAGCATTCCAGGTTGAGAAGGAATATTAAGGGTGGGCAGTCTTTCCACAGAGCCAGTTTTAGGAGCAGATGTAATGTTCAGATTTTAGGAAGGCTGCCTGGCTCTAAAATGAAATTTCTGCCATCTAAGTTTCAAATGCCTCAATTTCCACAGCTATACTTGCATTCCTTCAGCTCTAGATGTTGACCTCTGCAGAATCCAATCGCTTATTTAGTGAGCTCCATCTCTCTTAGGCTGAAAGGGGCCTCAAGCCTGGCATGAACCCTGACTAGCGTATATGTTGTTGTATTCCCATAGTGACTGGCATATTGATTAGCACATAGTCCAATAAATATTTTCTGAGAGAATAAACAAATCGACAGATATCAAAACAGTAAGTCTAAGCATCCATTGTGATGTAAATATGTCTACAGAATACTTTTCTCAAAAATAGTTTTCACAGAAATGAAAATAAACATAAACAAACTAGTGACCTGCGGGTTATGAGTTGAAGATTAATGAACTAGAGAAAAAAGAATGCAGAAGGGCAGAGATGGAGGACCTCCTATCATCTTAGGTCATTGAAATTTTATCCAAATTCACTCAGATAAGAAAAATCCACGCTGTTCAAGTCAGACATTGTCACTCATATTCATAATCTCCCAGAAGGGTATTTCATGCCTCTCCAAGTTTTTTTTCTGAGTTTTAAAAGTGTCTGCTATTCAGTTATCTATGCTTGCATGACAAACCATCACCAAATTTGGAGGCATGAAACATCAATTTGTTATGATCTCTCACAGTTAGGAGGTCACAGGTTCAGCTAGGTGATTCTCACTTGGGATTTTTCAGGTAGATGTGCCTGAATCTGGATCACCTGAAAGCTTCCTCTTCCACACATCAGGTGCCTCTCCATGCAACTTCTCTTCACAGTTAGTGTAGGCTTCCTCACAGCATGGCGGCATTAGAATATCAGACATTTGGAGACAAGCTCCAAAGTGCTTGTCCTTAGAGACTCTGGTAAAAGCCACCTGACTTCTTGTGACTTAGCTAGCCTAAGAAGTTAGAAAATGTAATTTCCACTGCGTTCTTACTGTTGATCAGGTCACATCAATTCAAAGGGGAGAAAATTAGACTCTGCTTCCAATGGAAGAAATGTCAAAGACTTTTCCCCTATCTTTAGTCTTTCTCAGCTCCTCTAAGAAAAAAAAAGTCTTTAAAAGCTGAACTGATGGCAAACTGAATATACTCTTATCATTGGAAATGATTTTTCTTATTCTATCTTCTTGAAGATGGTCAAGAGGTGACTGGAAAGCTTTTATTAAATAGCAATAGTTTCTATAATTGAAGATATTTACATCTCATCTGGGATTGTATTTTCCCTGTTCACAAAATAAGATGCTAAAATTTACACAGTACTCTCCAATTCTAATTTTTAGGACTCTATATGGTACTCTCTATTCATCCTTTAGTCTTGCACAAAAAGAATCTGAAAACTGCTTCATAATAAATACTTACTTTTGATGACTGAACCACAACCACTCAAATAACTGACAAAATTTTTCCCTCAATTACTACTACTGAATTATTATAGTTCAGATAGAAAGTTCTAAATTTACACATAAAAGATAAAGTTATTACAACATTTTGAAGAAAATCTTTGAAGCTAATTATCTAAAGATTAGAGAAAGGATATCTTTTAATTAATTTCAAACTCTGGATTGAGTACTAAGCAGAAACATGAAAGAAAGATTTCCAATAGGAAGCAGTGGTTACGGAAGAGTCTCCCTCCCCTGAGGTTTACCATTTAATTTCCAACATTGATTTGAAATAAATGCTGGTATGCTCTCCAAGGGAAGACTGTTTCCATTATAAACCTAACGAAGAAGCATACAGTATAATAAGGAAAATATATGCTGTTCTCCTCTGTTAAACTAATTTCTATGCTCAATGCTTTGGTTTCAATAAGGTCGCATTTACACACTCTCTGTCATCTCAGATCAATGTCATGGAGGATGAGTCTTCAGGAGAGGAGTACACCAAGTCTTTAGTGATCTTCTTATTTGCTTTATCACCATTCAGCATCCCACATGCTGCTCAGCACTTTGATTTTTGGTAAGTGAAAAGCCATAAGTATTTTGCTTTTCCTTATATTAATGAAAAAACTTAAAATTTTAAGTTATCTAATTTAAATTATGGCTATGATGCACACTGTGTTAGACTAAGCTTAAAACACCTGCAGTCTACTTCTACCACTCAGGAAAAAAGTATTAATAACCTGAGTAAAATATAGGCTAAGATTTGATTAGACATTTCTCCAAAGACATACAAATGCTCAATATCACAAATCATCATGGAAATGCAAATCAAAACCACAATGAGACCCTGCTTCACACCTGGCTATTATTTAAAAAAAAAAGATAAATGCTGGTAAAGATGTGGAGATATTGGAGACCTGTGCACTGTTGATGGGAATATAACTTGGTGCAGCCACTATGGAAAACAGTATAGAGAATCCTCAAAAAATTTAAAAAATATAACTACTATATGATCCAGTAATCCTACGTCTGGGTATTTATTCAAAAGAATTAAAAATCATAATATTGAATACATATATATGCACACATATTTATTACAATGCTATTTACAATAGCCAAGATGTAAAAACAACTTAAATGTCCATTGATGGATGAATGAATAAAGGAAATATAGCATATACATACAATGGAATACTATTTAGTCTTAAAAAAAGAAGGAAATTCTGCAATATGTGACAACATGGATAAACCTGGAGGACATAACGCTAAGTGAAATAAGCCAGCCACAGAAAGACAAATACTACATGACTCCACTTATATGAGATATCTAAAATAATCAAACTCATAGAATCAAAAAGTGGAATGGTAACTGCCAGTGGCTGGGAGGAAAAGGAAATGGGGCATTATCAATCAAAAGCAGAAAGTTCAGTAAGCAAGATAAATCAGCTCTAGAATCTGCTGTATAACACTGTGCCTTTAGTCAACAAAAATGTACTGTACGTGTAGAAATTGGTTAGCCAGTAGATCTCATGTTGTATTTTTCTACAATAGAATATTTTTTAAAATCCACATGCATAGCTGAAAAAAATACTTACCAGTTAAATAATGTATGATTCTCAGAACTTTTTATATATCTTAACTTCTGAGTGTTAATTTAGAAAAAAAAAATTGCAAAGTATGTGCAGAGTGCCAGATACTGAGTAGGTGCTAAGGGTACAAGGATGCCTGAGAAATGCTCCCTGCCCTCAAGGAGACTTCCAGGATTCCTCTGGCTTCTAGAAGTCAGAATTATTTTTCCTGGCTTGTCAGCATACATGTAACAGTCCTTTCCCACCTCCCATATTTGCTTTCTTTTTTCAAGCTTGGTTTTAAAATGACTTCCAAATATCCATTATTTTATTTTTAGAACTATAGTCTAATATACAGTCTATGCTCTTTCAAACAAAATGCTTAAATTAAAAAAGAAGAAGAAAGCTTCTTTTTCTTCTTCGCCATGGGCCTTCCACAAACTTCACCTTCATACCCCCAGTTCCTTGACCATGTGTTCTACAGGCTAACAAGAGCCTTCCTAGACTGCAGCAGTTTGCCCCAAACAAAGGGCACTCATCTTTCAGTTCATCACATAGCAATATGTACATGTTAATGAGAAGTCCACAACATCATGCCATCAAGTCCGATATCACTAGCAATAGGTAGGGAAAAGTTCATTGTGGCAGAGCCACACTCAGCCTGACAAACAGGAATTTCCCAGTCTTAATTAATACTCGCATTAATTTCATGTCACTTTATTGACACAAATTAATATCAGGTCCTAATTCTTTCTCTCTTAGATTATGAAACAGTTTCTAACTGAACTCTGCTCTTTCATTAATGCCTTCATTCATTCATTCATCATTTATATTTTTAAAAGCAATATTGCCATCACTTATTTACTTGTGCCTTTTCTTTTTCTATTGATCTTCTATTTCCTAAGCATGAGTATCAACATTTTGTTAAGGATTTGGGAACATTTTAGCTCCTCCTAAAAAATAAATCACTGACTCATATGTGTTTATTGCTATATAATGCATACAATAGACATCTTCTTCTCCTCAGTGATTCTTGCTTCTACCTGCATCTTGACATGCAGAAGATATTGTCAGAGAGGTTGACAGAGTGAAATTATAGATGACCATGTGTCTACACTAAAATTGTCAACTGTGCAGATCCCCCAAAAGGTTTGAACAGGAAGATCACACAATCAGACAAGAATTTTAGAGTGCTCTGTCCAGCAGCATGGAGAAAGGATGGGGAGAGTCAGCTGTAGATATATCCAGAACAACTGAGGAGACAAGTTAAAGTCAAACTTAAAGTCAGATTCAAACTCTTGGTGAGAAGCAAGTGTCACCAAAATTTAATTTATTAACATTCATCCAGTCACCTGGACTGTCCCTCAGTTTGAAATTTTAATACTCAACAAGGCTTTGACAATGGTTTTTGGCCAAGGCTTTTAATTGAGACTAGCCACAGCCTTTTTGATCATAAGTTTGTAAAAAAAAAAAAAATAAATAAAAAGACTGGTGAGAGTGAGCTCACCAGAGCCCCCAGACTTGCTCATGGAAAACCTCTCTCCCCAAGGAATTTGATGTGTGCCCTTGAGCGTTCCAAAGTCTGCAACTTTCCAGAGCTACATATGGCCCATTGACAGTTAGCAGCTGTCAAGCGGACAAGCCGAGCACACCCAGCTGGTCAATTGAGGCCACATCTAGACAAAACGAATGGACACAGCTCATCAGTTCCGTTTGGTCATCCCAGCAATTGATGCAGATCAGCCCGGGGCTCACTGAAACTGCAGGGATGAGCGTGGGAGAGTGGCACTTGTCACTGACAAGCAGACAGCCACACTGTGGTCCTGGCTGCCCAGGGTAAGCTCTATACACTGTGCCCTGTGAGGTGAAGACCTGCTCCAGAACCCTCTTGTTCCCCTTCATTCTAGTCGGCAGTTCATTCTGACCTCAGGCCGCCGCCACTGAACAGTTCATCTCAAGAAGCCCTTTCTAAAGTCACCTCACCCAGCATCCTATCTAGCAGAAGAAACTCAATGCTCCCAAGTCAAAAATTCCTTTTCTTATGAAAGATCTACTATGGTAGAAAAGGACTATTTTTTAAAAAACTGAGGAAGTAGTGACTTCTCTTCAACTGCCATCACATGACATGTATTAAAGAAAAAAAATCTGTACAGCATAATATAGTCACAAATATAGAATGTAACTAAACTGACCATTTTACCTTCAGCCTAAACTTTATAGTAGTAAAAAAATAACAAACCTCTCCTGAAGAATTTCATACATCATCACAAAATCCTCCCTCAGACAAACGTTTCTCTGTAAACTGATAAACAATTCCAGGGATAGGCTGGCCTTTGTTACGGGTAAAGAAAACTGGTTATCAAAACAGTTTCGGCATGCTTCAAAGGGGAAAGAGAGGAAGACAAAAGACATCACAAAATCTGCTCAAGGAAACAAGAGTTGTATGGCATCCAACAATTCCAGGGCTGGGGCGATGAGCTCCAAGCCTCTTACCAAACATGTGGCCCCATGCAGAAATATGCCAAAACAGCACAGTTTGGGCTCATTGTACCTCAATTAATACCATAATGAGTTCCCTTCGATAGCCAAATTCTTAATCAGCCCTATCAAAACTATGTCTGCTCAGAAAAAGACTCCTGTTAATTCTGCTTAATGCCCGACAGTGGTTAAGCACCATTAATACTCCATAATTTCATTGTATGTTATTGTAATCATATCAGCACATATCTCAGTGGCCACGCAAGGCTCAATAGGCTGCCGTGAATTACAGGTCACGTGACTCTGCTTCAGTAAGAGACTATCTTCCATCACAGCTAGACCCCCTTTGCCCTCCCCGCAGTCAGTAGCCTAAGCAGGTATTAATAAAGGTCTCCTTTTTTAAATTGCACAGCTCTAAATGGTCTTTAAGGGACCCAGCAGTAATCTCAAGATCCCTATATTTTAGCAGGAAAGCAGGACAGAGGAATTAATAAGAGCCTTTTCTGTGTAAACTGCTCCCTGCTCTAAGGCTATAGCGTGATGTCAGGGCGCTAAGAGAATTTTAAATGCACAGGATGGATTGTTTGTGTTGCAAAAGCGAAACAGGGGGCAAAGGCTAAGAGACTTGAGGAAATTGAAAGACTGCCAGGGATGCTGGGATGCAAATAGCAACAAAACAGGGATAAATGCTCCTGCTCACATATGCAGGAGTCCTGCAGAAGGGGGGAAAAAAAGGTTATTAATTTTCACCAGGCTGTATCTTACAGCTGGTGGCTCAGCATCAGTTTTTGGTGTAATGAAAATGGTCTGAGCAGAAGATAAATGGTTCATAAAGTGGACCATTTAGATGCAATCGAGGCTCAATCTGCCCAGTGACTAATCACGTCCCCCCAGTAAAGCTGAATTCCACTAACAGACTTTTTTTTTCCCCCGGCTGTACCAGTGAATTGTAGCCGGGTCTAAGTTCAAGGCAGGCAGAGAATTATCTTGATTTATTAGCACACTCCCTGGCCGTGCCACTCGCTCGGCTGTGCCTTTGTGGGGCTTCTGCCCTGTTGCTGTCGGAGTGTAATTTTTACTGTTCCCCTGTGACCAGTACACAGTATCATTTTCAGCTGCTAGAAAAATGGGCTGCTTTTGCACCTGTAATTTTTCTTCTTTTGCTGCTGAAGGTATATAATATATCTCTAAAGTGCGTAATAAGTTTCTGAAAAACGTGTTTTTAAAAGAAATTGATTCCGGTGGTTTATAAGCCCGAGCAAGGCCACATAAGGAAATACACCAGATTGCAAAGGTACACGTGGCTGTCAAGGCAGCCATTTTTCCCCTTCCTTTCAGTAAATCCTGACTTCTATCTAGTCCAGACTATCGTTTCAGACATTTTTCTATACAGTAGTTGCTTCTCATAATGAACTCTGATCAAATAAAAATGCTGTTTATATTGAGACTTTACAAGTCTTGATTACATATAAAATAGAGTAGAATCCCTCATAATGACATTTAATTGTGAGAAAGAAAAGATCCCACTCGAAGAGCATTCAGCTGCATTTGTTCAACGTTCCTTTGCATAATGCCGTTTATAGACCATCCAATTATGACATTATTATGAACGGCATAAGAGTAATTCACTGGTTCCCCATATTTTTAGACCTATGGAAAATAAAGTTGGGGGTGATTTTTATCATTTTGACTGGGACTTACTCACAAAAAGCCCTTCATTTTCATGAGGTTGACTACCCATTTGGCTAATTCTGATGCTTCACCCATAATCTCACGAGCATCTTCAGAAGGGGAATTATTGCTGCTGAGGAACTAGAATCAGCCAAATCTCCTCCTCTTTGAGGCTCCAAAGATTCTAATAGAACATCATTAATAACTCAACAAATGGCATGGGAGAGGGGGCCTGAGCTGTTTTTTCTGATCCCTACAAGGTTATTTTTTTGTTTTCCGAAGGACCTGACAGGTATGATAGGTAAACTAGCAGGTAATAAGCAGGGGGAAATGCTGCTGAAAACCTCAATGATCATACATCTTTTATAAAAAGAGCCCAAGTTTTCTGATACCTGCCTCTGCAGTCTCACTCCTTCAATAACATCGGTTTTTCTGAAGGCAGCAGAAGGTGTAGATTCATTAATCTGAGCCGCCTCTCAGACCTACATCTGTCCATTTAACAGGGTGAGCTGTCACCTGCCTTCATTTCTTTTTCACAGAGCTTTGACCAATGAAGCTGTGAACTGGATTTGCAGGAAAGCAAATGGACCTGTGGGATGCTGGCCACGCCTACAGTTTGGGCAGCAAATAAGTAAATAAAAAAAAGAGAAACATTGCCAGGCATTATTTGCAGCCAAAAGTATCAGCAGAACACATCTGTAATGACACAACCAAAACAACTAAGGCTTTCTGTCTTTCTGTCGTTCATGTAACAAACATTCATTGCATAGTTAGTATGTGTTGAATAGAGTAAGACTTTTGCAGAACACATAGATGAATGAGGCAGAGCCCTTTCCTCAAGAACCTGTAATCCCAAATAATTGATGACTGACTGACTTAATGACTGAATGAATGATGTCTCTAACCCATATGATGCTCAATAAATCTGAAAGACTAAGGCCAAGGGTTAGTAACCTAATCAGGGCCACCTAGGGTTTGTGTGGCTTTGGTGAAGTCACATAACTTCTCTGTACTCTGGTCCCATGACAAGAAAAAGAGGATGAGAACCTTCACCCCACTCATCCTTCAAGATGGATTTGAGAATTAATGAATTGGCATTTGAGCAATTGCTTTGATGTGTCACAGAATTTAGGGAGTTATCACTATTGTCTGAAAGTTCAAGGACTGCAATAGAGTCATGGATGCCATGTCCAAGGGCTCCAGGTCGAGGGAGGAAGGGCAGCCCACTTCTGGCTCACCAAGCCATGTAACTGGGCAGGGGGCTGGGTCACCCTAGAAAAGGGGCACAGTTTTCTAATTTGCACAAATGCACCAAATGGGTTAACAACAGCGTGTGCAAATATGTAAAGTATGTCAAAACAGCTCTTGGAACCATTCCATCATGGAGCATTTCCATAAACGGTTAGGTGCTGAGCCTTCACTTGTTTCTGTCACTTTCTATGAGGGCACTAACACCAAGCTATAATATATTGAAAAACTACATCTTGGTTAAAGAACATGATTTTTAAAAATTTATTTAGTCCATGAAAACATAGCCTTAATTTTTAATTCACAAGATTATAAATGTGTATGGGTGAGAAAGTTCTCAGAAATGAAAGCATAGCTTACACAGCAGGTAGATCAAATTCTTTAGAAATATTACTTGATTGAATGGTGCTGCTGAGAGTTAAATTGGTCCAGTGTGACCTCAACACAGGACCCATTCAACTGCAAGCCAGAATAATTTTTATGTGTTCTAAGCATTCTCCAAAAACCCAAACTAAATAGCCTCACTCATCACTGATTCTGCCCTTACCTGCCTTATCTTTATGGCACTGATAAATACAGAAATTATATTTTTGGTTTTGTTTGCTTTCTTATTTTCTATTTTCCCATTTAAGGACTCTTGAGCAAGTCTTGATTCTCAGTTTCCTCACCTGTCAAATGGAGATGCTAATTCCATTCAGGACTATGAGGAGCCAGTGACAGTAAAGAATCTGATGAAAGTTGTGTGAGCCCTTGACAACACTGAGCCAAGCGCCCTGAGAATGCCTGAATCCTGCCCAGAACATAACAACTTTTCCACACAGAGCCCCTGACAGATAGATGTAGTCCAGTGGCAGCAGCAAATAAATTAAAATCATGCTTTTCCGGTGAGCCTGGAACAGTGACAGGGCCCCAAACCAATCTATCAGATTAGCCTGCCTCGAAGTAAAACAGTAGATATTATAGCTTGAAGGAAAAAGGCTAAACCAGGATGTGTGTGTGTGTATGGGGGAGGGGGGGTTGAAGAAAGGGACAGTAGCCAGAAGCCCGATCACCTTTCCTGCAGCCAGCAAGAAGAAAGAACAAGCAAGAGAAGCAAATCTGTGTGTCTGAATTTTAACCTACAGTTACTTTACCTGCTGGAAGAAAGGTGTTCTGCAATAAAACCAATGAATAGCAACTCCTTTTGGTAGTGGTGAGGCGGGGACAGGACGGTGGAGGTGGGGAAGTCGGCAGCAGAAACAGTAGTGAACACTTGACCGCCCACACATCAGTCTCAAGCACCTGACACCTACTCGGTACTTAGGACCCAACAATAAATGAGATCATGACGAGCTCATCAAAGAACATTTTCCAAATAAAATGGATTAAGGAGAATTCACTTTTGAGTGACTTACATGAGGATGACCTTCAAAACTGTCACATATGAGTATAGATTGTGGTCCTCTGTGAAGGTAACCCACTTCAGGGTTATCCAATGCCCTAGTCAGCTTGGGCCACTGTAACAAAATATCAGAGACTGGGTGATTTAAACCACAACAAACATTTATTTTTCACAGTACTGGAAGCTGGAGAGGTCAAGTCCAAGATGCCAGGTGATTCTCTTCCTGGTGAGATAACTCTTCCCAGTTTGCATACAGCTGTCTTCTCACTGTATCCTCACATGGTGGAAAGACAGATCATCTCTCTTGTGTCTCTTATAAGGGTGCTAATTCCATCATGTAGCTCCATACTTATGACCTAATCACTTACCAGGACCCCACCACCATCAGATTGGAATTTAGGAATCTCCATATGAATTTGTGGAGGATACAAACATTCAGTCCATAACATTCATCTTTTTTTTTTATAATTGGCAATAATAAAAAATAAAGTCACACTATCTCAGAACTTCCATTTTCTTTTCTAAAGAATGTTGAAAAAAGAGAATGGCTTAGGAGTTTTGGCTGACATTTGTGTGGAAAGACAAGTATTTATTCTTTTTACCAACTAAGTCTTAGAAAACTAAATGGCTTACCAGTTCTGTGTTGCAAATAAAATCAACACGTCTCTCTATAAGTTATCAGCTTGTCTCTAAAAACACTTGGATTAATCTAGTATCTTCTTGTCTCTATGTTAAGATAATCGTGACAACTGGGTAAAATATTTATCAATATAAAATTGAATCCAAGTACACTAAAACACTCACTGAGCAACTTTGACAAGCCAGTAAGAATTAGGCGTAAGACTTACATTAGAGGTAGTATCTTCTGATGCTACAAATAGTGGAGCTCGATTGGTAAACTGGCTCTGAGAATAAAAATAAGAAGTAAAAATTCATGTTGACAGGGGCTGTTCTGTCAGCACTTTACACATTCACGGGTTCTGTATGTTTCTGTGAACCTCTTTATATTTACTGGTGTGACTATGTGACTATATTTGTCCTGACAGTAGGCACACACACACGTGTGTGTGTGTGTGTGTGTGTGAGGGAGGTGGGGGCAGGAGGAGTATGTGTTATTCATGCTGGGACACAAATATGCTAATTAGCTAATTATTTATTGATTTGATAATTAAAGATGATTTTTAAAGCCCTTTTGGCCACAAATTATTGACATCCCCCCCCGTACTTCAGAAAACTGTTCTTTAAATGGAAAATTATATTAATAATAATAATAAAAATAATTAGCATCATTCCTGATATCTCAATTTTATCTTCACATAGTGCTATTTCCTATAACTGTCACATTTCTTAAAAATTAATCCATATCTAGTTTCATTTTTTCAAACTCGGCAAATGACATGGTTTAGCCAAAGACTATGGGCTCCATTCTCTTTCTACTTATAATCAAGGCTGCAGATAAAAACTAATTGAACAACCAGGCAAACACTTAGGAAAAGCTCCAATTTTCATGTTCTACTTCTGTTTGAGCTTTCTACCAGAGGATGGCTGACAATACTAAAGAAGTCTAGGATACAGGGTAAGAAGACATGGAGGATTCAAACCAGAGATTCCAGTGCTGACAAAATGCAACTACAGCTGCTGACAACATCCAAAACTATTTGTTGACAACATCCAAAACTATTTCCCACTGCACTTTCCTCCAGGATAGACTGGGTAGGGAAGGTGAAGTACCGTGCAGAATCCTACCTGGAAGCTGTACTTTCCCCTTCTGCTTCTCCTCCAATTGTATGTTCAGCAGGAGAGACTTACTGGCAGGTTCGGGAAGCAAGGTTGGTCATGAATCCCTACTTGCCCTTGTTTGAGATGTAGTTTTTCCTTCTAAGTTTTTTCTTCTAAAAAGGCAGATGTTGATCAGACATCTTTTCCTTCTACTGAGATTTCAAAAGAACTGATACAGCTCATCCCCTGCACATGATCAACCACAGGTGCAAGAATTAAAGATGAAAAAAGATCATTACACACATGACCTTTGTTCATATCTCAAAAATCAAACATCTCGATAGGATAGGTACTGCAAACCCTCAAACTGTGGGGAGGAGGGGACCAGAGTTATGTGACATTTTAAGAACATCCAGACTCAGCCCCTGGACACTCCTGGGTTTGAGAGGGTGCATTCTTTTCTTACTAATTATTTTGTTGTGTACCTGAAGTCTACAGTCCTTAGAAAAAGTTTTATTCTAACCAAAGCAGTCAAATGATGTGTGGGAAGAGTATTGGGGAAAGAAGTTTAAAAATCTGGAATTTCTGAGTTGAAGTAAATATTTTTATGGATCTGGTTGCTATAACCTCATGAGGAAGAACCATTGTGGGACTCCAAGTTCCACATCTGAGCAGTTGCAAATACCAATTCCTAAAAAGTTAACGACCAGAAAGATTTGAAGTCTTAACCTTGTTCCTCTTGTTTCTCCACAATGGAGAATTTATCAAATATTGGCCTAATACTCAACACCTGATGGAACCTACCTCTCTCCAATATTTTACTGAAGCAGGGTCAAAATAGGCTCTTCCTGCAGAGGGTCAAGTGTCTTTCTATGGACAAGGAACAAAGGCACAACTACTCAAAGGAGTAAACCAGAAGCCTGAAATTTTCACTGCAATGATGAACACTCGGGAAAAGCAACACACCTAGCTTTGAGATTTAAAGTCACTGTTCAAACAACTGACTTGTCCAGTTGTGCTCGTACCATGCGCCAGCTACTGTTCCAAGTGCTTAAGATATGTCAGTGAACGAAACAGATGAAACCTCTGTCCTCACGGAGCAAAGAAAAAAGAAAAAAGTTGATTAATAGACTTGATATAACATACCCAAGCCCAGTATCCCCACCAAGTTGTTACCGAGACAACCCAATTCCATCTTGTGCAGTGTTAATTTCCAAAGATATTTTAATACATATTTTGATGTGGTGATAAAAATTGCAGCAGTGGCCTAAAACACTAGTCTTCTATTCCTTCAGGGCTGAAACTGTCAATTCAGTGAACTAGTGAAAATTCCAAATGTTATATTTGGAGTTGAATTCAGCCAAACCTACCGTGAGCCAATTGCAGGAATGAAGCATAGAGGTAAGAGTTCAAACCCTCAGTCTGTCCTCACATAGGTGGCAGCTCTGAGAGTCACTATCCATCTGTGTCTTCAACTTGAGACCACCACCTCACCCCCATAGACCAAGCCCGCACAAGGGTGGAAAGTAATCTTTGGGGGTCTTTGTGGGTTCCGGTTGGATGTTAGCCAGCCATTCAGAGGTGAAAGCCATCTAGCCTCTGACCACCACTCCCCTCCCCCAGCCATCGAATTCCCTGAGAGGTAAAATGGCTTGCCTGTGCTTGCTACATCCCTCTTTTCTGCCCTCGCTTTTCATTTATCTTTATCAGTGGACGTCTGGAAAATCTAATTGCTGTTATTTCCATTTTGATCAGGCTAATAGGTAGCCGAGATGGAAAAGCTTTCTCCCCCTCCCCCTCCCCGAATTGACAAAAAAAAATTATAATAGTAATAACAATAAAATAAAAGCCTACATTGATAAGGGAACTATAACTCGGTCTCTTGCCTTAACAAAATTTGCTTTCTTTAAAACAGAATATGCCGCATAGCTCTATGATTACTTTGGTGTGTTGCATTCACCAGCATAAATAAACCTACCGCTTTTGAGCTGGGAAGGCTGCTATTTTAAAGATGAAAAAATTTTAGCTTCTGGATGGCTGCTTTCATTTAACACAGCTTCAAATGAATTTATGAACTGTTCTATAATGTTTTCTGCATACACCAAATGGCAGGCGTTAGGCAGAAACCCAATATATGTTTAGTTAGTATATAATAAACATAATATTTACATGGGCTATGCACTGTGTTAAGAATCAAGAGCAGTTGCTCTATAAACTGTTATTGAATTCTCTAACACAGAGCGCTAACCAAGTGGTCCATCAAGATTCCAGAAGAATCTTCGAGAAGAGGCCCTGACCTACTCCAAGTACACGGACACGTACGTGTGTGCACACACGTGTAGGCAAGCAAACCTATGTCTCTTTCATAAAAAAAAAATCTCTTTAATCAAAATCTTGACTACAATCTCATTTTCTTCGGCCGTTAGGATGACAATGTAATTTAAGACACTGTTTTTAACTTTAAAGGTGTCTCTGTGGTTTTGAAAAATATTTCAGGGGCTAAAATGTGTGTGTGTGTGTGTGTGTGTGTGTGTGTGATACATCACACACACATATGTATATATATATAATATATATATAATATTTATATATATATTTTTTAAAATCCCAGTAGATAGAAATACCAGTTCATTTCTTAAGCAATAAACAGAAAGCAGGGGGAGGGGTGCTGAATAAGCATGCTTAGATGGAATTTTTCTTTGAAAAGCCCACTAGTTAGGCACTATAACACTTCAGTTGATATTTCTACAGTGCAAACACGATAGTGGAAATTAAGTTGCCCCAGCAAATTCAGTTTAGTGGAAATTTGTTATGATAAAAATGCTGCTGTTGGCTCTAGAACATTGAATTTATCCACCAAATAATATCTCAGAAATACCCCTTCAGAAGAAATCAGCTCTAAATAATTGATAAATTTGGTTTGTTTAGAAACCTTTTGACCTCTGTAATAGAAAGTAAAAACACATTTCAGTTATTAAAGTCACATATACTCCCTCTGGTCAGGGCAGCTTTTAATTTTAAACTGGGCTCCGTAGGGGCCATTTGATAAAGCTTAGAGGAATTTTTCAACTGCTGCTGTTGGATTTGGGTCAACCTCCCTTGGGAAAATAGAAAAAGATAAATTTGCTGCTTTTCATAACACACAAGAAAACTTCAGAGATTTTAAACATTAAGACCTATTGAAAGTGAAAGATGGTTTTTTTAGTAGCCCCTTTGGATTACCTTTCCTTCTCTAAACTTTCACTTTCTCACTCTTTCTTTATCCCTTTTCTTTACAGAGAAGGTTTAAATGTTTATACTGTTAAAATAAAGGTACAGAAAATAAGCATTTCTTATTGTGTAAAGCATTTCTTTTTAGATAAAAGCTGTAGCTCTCATCTGCCATATTTAATGTAATCCTGAAATTCCACAGAGAAAATAGCAGGATATTATTTGAAGTATTTTCTAATTTAAACATTTTTTTCAAATACACTCATTAAATAAATACTTTTATTGGCTATTTCTCTTTTGTAATAAAGGCAAAGCTTAGTGAACGATCTCTAATATTCCTTACTATGTTGGAAAAAAAAAAGTGCTCAATGCAAAGGGTTTACTTTCTATAACATTATTGTCCTATTGCTAATACATTTTTTAAAATAGAATTCTTCTTTATGATCAAAAAACTAACAAATAAAATTCATCTCTGTTGTTATATTTACCTAAGATACACGCTCAAATTACATAGCTCAAGTAAGGAGATTTTCCTGAGTACTTTATAAATTTTGCATATCAAGAATGTACATTGAAATTATGTTTCTACTACCCGTGTACACCGAGCACACCTCAACTGCATTTGAACGTGATTTTATTACTCCATGAGCTCGTGAAGGCGAAGGATTCTATCTGATCTTTATTATAGTTATTAGAAACCCAATTTGTTTTTGTTGCCCAAAAGATGATTAAAAATATTCATTGTTGGAAAAGCTTACTCAGATTTAAACATTAGAAGCAAGTAGTGGTCCTTCCCCAGTCACATGTCACATGTTTCAATACTGTTTTTCAAAGCTCCCCTACTGGGGACCCTACATCTCAAATTTCTTTGTTTCCTCCATTCCATTCCCACCAGATTCTATTCCCTCCTTCTGCCTCCTCTCAAACATTTCACAGGCCATCACTTCCTCTTGCAGGTAACTTCTTTAATTCTGCAAGTACCAGGCATTGTGCAGATCAGGGCGGCTGGATTCTCAGAGTTTCTAGATAAAAGACTATCCAGAGGCTCCTGTCTTCAGGCACAAGTACGTGATGATGTAACAGTTACATGATTATTTTCCACACTCTTGAAAAAGCAAAGAACCATGCTTTGTCTTCAGTATCTGGAGTTTGTGCCTCCTCAACATATATTTAGATTTTTATCTTTAGAAACTAATTGGTTAAAATGATGCATGCCCTAGTTCACATGGAAAAGAGAATTCTGAAGGACCAGTGCCCACACTGATTAGAATGTCTATTATCAAAAAAAAAAAAAAAAAAAAACAGAATTTAAAAATAAAATAAAATAAAATAAAAAACAAATAAATGTTGGTGAGGATGTGGAAAATCAGAACCTTTGTACAATACTGGTAGAAATGTGAAACGGTGCAACCTTTGTGGAAAACACTATTGTAGTTCCCCCAGAATTAAAACAGAATTACACAAGATCCAGCAATTACACTTCTGGGTATATACCCAAATAATTTAAAGTGGAAACTCAAATTGATATTTGCACACTCATGGTCATAGCAGCATTGTTCACAATAACCCAAAGATGGAAACAGTCCAAGTGTCTGTAGACAGATGAATGAATAAACAATATGTGATATATACATACAGTAGAATATTATCCTTAAAAAGTAAGAAAATTCTGACATGTACTACACCGTGGATGAACCTTGACGACATTATGATAAGTGAAATAAATTAGACACCAGAGGACAAATACTGTATAATTCTATTTATAGAGGGTACCTAGAGTAGTCAGATTCATAGAGACAGAAAATCACGATGGTTTTACCAGGGGCTGTGGCAAGGGGCATGGAGAGCTAGTGTTTAATGAGGACAGAGTTTCAGTTTGGGAAGATGAAATGGTTCTGGAGATGGATATTGATGATGGTTACACAACAGTGAGAATGTACTTAGTACCACTGAACTGTACACTTAAAAACGATTAAAATGGTAAATTTTATGTTATGTATATATTACCACAAATTAAAAAAAAAAAAAAGACCAGTGTTTTACTCACTGGAATCTCATAACCAAAATGAATAAATCAAATGTGTACAGATCTTTCCATTTCAGTCAATAAAACTGTACCCAAAATAATAATCCTTATTTAATATTTTTGCTGCTTTCTCTTCTATTTTATATTCTCTTTTCTGTTCCATCTGTCATGCTGCCTTGTCAGACCAGCAGAGTGAGAGAGCTTCTGGTCATCCTGACTTTAAATAAAACCTTTCTGGAAGTTTACAGAGGTTGGTTTCTAATAGGTCCTTCTGATGCTTGAGACATTTTCTTCTATTTCCGATTTACTAAATTCCTATTAAGCATGAATAGTTTATTTCATTAAACTGATTAATCAAATTTAATTATTTCTCCTTAAGAACACTATTATTTTTTGGTTTTACATAATTTTATTTTTGATTACAAAGATTTTTAGGATATTCACGTGGCCAGTTTTCTCACATTTAAAATAAAGCCAGGTTTAGTCAAATGAAAATGCTTTCAATTAATCTTAGCAGGCTGAATCTCCTCATTTACTGTGCCATAGAATTTTAAATGAACCCTAAACATTTGTCACAAAAAGATTTTTCTTTCCTTTTCTCTCACTCACGTACCTATGTCCAGTAGAGCTCACCTGTCATAACCTTAGTTTTCCTAACATTAATTCACAAATAATTTAAAGTTCCATCTTCCAAAACCAGATTAAACCATCTGGAAAGAAATGAGTAGCCACTTATGACTCTATGCCTTGGTTTAAAGGGTTTCAAAGTGAAATTTTATAACTAATTTGTTCTTATTCCTTAGTTTTGCTCTCCCAACATCACTTAAGTCTTTCTTGCATGGCATCAATTTGAATTAAAATTAAAATATTTTTATGTGATCAGGAAATAATTTTGTAATTGAGCTGACAATACTATCAATATTTAGATTCATTGGCATTAGAATGTTTGTTCCATAAATTATTAATTTTTTTTTATTTTCTAAGGCTAATTCTGGCAAAGATCAAATTAAAAGTACTAGTTGAGAAAAATCTTCAGAGCACTCCTAAACGAGCTGGCCTTTGATGAACACCCTGGTGCCCAGTTACACACTTGAAATTTGTTGACTGATCATTTGACCCTGAGTCCTGCTTTTATTACATCAATCACTCACTCAACAACTCCTTTTTCCTCAGAAGGTTTTTTCTGTATTCACAAACTCCAGGTTGTGAAACATGAGTTCAGTGTGGAGAGCATCCATTATATGGCACCTTGTTTAAGAAGAAAGAAAGGTTCTATTTTTCATGTTTCTCTATGCACACATCTTTATGGTTCATCAAAAAAAAAAAAAAGCTAAAATAAAATAAGTTCCTTACTTTCAAAAATATAGTAAGAAAGCCTGGTTCAATCCAAAAAGATCTTATTTTACTTAGTATAAATTACATACATTATATTGGTATGCTATTTCTATGCTGCTTTAATCTACATACACAACTTTATAGATAAAAATAAAAAGTATGTGACTAAGTGTATCCTATTCCTCTTCAAACCCAGATTAGATGTATATAAATACAGCCTACATTCATGGTTTGTTGGATTTATGAAATACTATAAAATTTCAAAGACCCTACATTTGTATCACCAGTCTTACTCTTTCACCCAAGGTCTAGTCTATGTCTAACCTTTTATGAGATGTTTTACTTGAAATAGTTATAATTTCTTCTCAATACATGTCCCAAACTATGTATATCTTTTCTGAAACAGGAAATCTGTCCCTGCTGGTGGTACAACCATTATGTTTTTCTCTAAACCTGACGCCATCTCAGATTTATTCTTTACCTACAATATTAGTCCAATAACATTAGTCTGCCATCAACCCTGTATTGACTGCCCAGGGGGTACCACGGTTTTTTTTTTTGTCCCTGAAGTTTCTAAAACCTACCCATTTCTTCTCATTGCCCCTGTCATCCTAATTCAGGTTCCTGTCACCTCTCACCTGGATAACTGCAAATTATTCTGTAGTTGACTCTTTTGTACCCCAACCCCTCCTCCACACACACACATGAACAAACATCAAGCTACCAGTGTCTAAACACTTTCTTGAAAAGGTTACTTTCATTAAGTCATGTACCACCCCAGAAGTAGGCATTGATTCACGTTATACTGCCTTGAATCTAAGCTCATTTACTTGATTCCTAGACATTTATTAAACATCTGATATGCCTATCAAGACTCTTTAACCTGGACTCCTGTCTTTTTAAGTTACTTACCATCACTACCCGGCAGTTAATATAAACTTCATCTAATGGCTCTGTCATAACATGGACTGCAGACCATGATGGATTCATTCTTGCCTTCACACTATATCTCCTGCTCTAATCTCTAGTCTTCTTCCCTTCAAACCAAAGCATTTCTATTTTGGAAAATTTTCTGATAATTCCAAACTTTATTGATGTCCCACTCCTCTGGAAACACCTAGTCTGTTCAATACAATTTTCTATATACTCCTTATCACTAAGAACAATTTCTTGCCAACCAATTAATAAGCCCATTCTTCTGTAACTCTTTTAAGGGCACCTAGAGAGCTTTGCATGTACAGGAGACATATTGGTTGATTAATTACTTAGCTCTTTATCATTTACCCTGCTGTATGCACTTGGAAACTTTATTCATAACTATATCTTCTTTAGGAACTCCAAAAAAGCAGGGGCAGCAAATATTGTTAATGATTATCGACTAAGAACTGATAGTCTTCAGGAGAGAAAACACAGCTGGATAGTTCCTACAGAAAGCCATTTGGAAAAAGTCAGGCCATATTTCTAGGTAGCTGGACACCCTCCCAAGATAAGGCACACTCGGGTAGACAACTGTGTCTGGTATAAATATGCATTTTTGGAACTGTTGAACTAAAATTCTCTTGATTATTTGCCTATTCAAGATTGGAAGTGTCCATAAATGTTCGACTTAGTAGAGTTGGTGGAATTGTCTATGACATCCCCGTGGTGGAGATCTTGGCCTCGGCTCCCTGAAGGATTGGCATGTTCAAACCTTGTCAGTATGTTTCTGGAGAGTCTGATGAAAAACACAGGAATAAAAATCAGAAATTGCATTTCCTGCTTGGCTTAAATGATGGGAGACTTCAAGGGTGGGAGTTGCTTTCCCCTTTGGCCATGAGACAATTGTATCAGAGTGTTCTGTTTTGTTCTGGCTGGATAGTGTCTACTTATCAAGAGCAGGAAATTGCATTTTAACTTGGATCTGTAGGATGCCTGCCGGGGAGGAGCTGATCTGGTTAGCAGAGTGGATGTGGGAGGGGGACCAGGGCAGAGAACAGTCAGTGCTAGACCACTGCCCAGCCTGGGGCCATCAGGAGCTTGGCAGGAACAAAAACTGCATTAAAACCAAACAAAACGAAAAGCATGGGTTGAAGATAGGAGCAAGCTTGCCTTCTCCAGATGTGAAGAACTTGAGGAGCTATTTTTTCTGATCTGGAGAGGAACATGGTGTAGAGTCATCACATCCATACCAACACCATAATAGGCGCACTGATTCAGTTTTAGCCCAGACAGGAAAATAAGCGGCAGAATGGTCTGATACAGATTACAGGCATCACTGATACTAAGATAGGAATATTGACAGGCCATGAAAGAGCTGGGATGAGGGGATAAAGGGAAAACATATTTTGTGAGCAAGCTTTGTGTTCAGTTCATAATAAATGTGGTAAGAGATTCTAGGATTAATTGTAGCTAATGAAAAGACAATGAGAGCTATTAGAGAATTTTAATATACAGGAATATGAAAACAAAATCACACTGATTCACTCTTCTGTAAACAAAAGCAAATAAATACTAATTGAACATTTAGCAATTAAAATTTAATCTAATAGAATGCATAGAACTGGTTGAGTCTGATCTTTTTAATAGGTGTTCAGAAAGCACAGCATTCATTCACTTCCGAAGTAAAAAATGTGCATGGTTTCAAATAAATGAAAAAAAGCAAATAAAGCAAAGACAGACTTCAAATAGAAAACATATATTGTGTGTATATATGTACATACAAAAAAACATACAGATCGAGGGAAAACAAAACAGCATGAGATAATATTACTAAAATTATAGCCAAAAGTCTAAGCTGGAAGCATACAATAACTTGTCTTCTTACACTTTTCATTCTTTTGAATTCTTGTAACTCAGGCCACAATTATCATTGTGACATTACATGTTCATACAAATAATAAGTGAAATACACAAAACACTATTATATTTTTCTAAATTGTGGTTGTTTTTCTTCCGCTCGTCTTATTATAATACTCCTTCAATAAGGAAACCACTGGAGTGGTTGTTTTTTTGTTGATGGTGTTATTTTACTACAACTGATATTCAATCTTCTCTAATAAAATTAAAGAATTGTAAATCAGAAAATAAACCAATTCAACTCAGATTTATCTTCATTTGAAAAGTTCTGTATTTGAGCATGGAGTACACAGATTTGGAATTGCGTATTTACTAGGTAGGTTTTCATAGTATATTTAACATAAAAATATAGGCAAAGGATATTTTGAAGGAAGGAGACCTCAGACATAAAGAAGTAGCTTCATTGTCATTTTAAATAATGTAAATCTCATAAATTTACTTAATTAAAATGTTAAAAGCATAGGACCTCATTTTGTGTTGTATTATTTACAGCAAGACAGATTAAAATTTTTTTAAATGTCAGGGTTTCTTTTTATTGCTGCAGCACCTTGCCTTTCATAGGAAGTGCCAAGGCTCCATTCATTCATTCGTTCATTCATTCATTTATATTTGCTTACATCCCAAACAGCTCTGATTAAAACGTAGTTAATGTACCAACTGCAATTAACCAACTGTCAAAGGCTGAACTCCCAACCGTTTGATAAGCTTCATTTAACTAATCTGAGGAGTGGAAGTTTGAATTTTTTTTTTTCCAAGAAGGTAGCTTGTTTCCTTATTTCCTGTCAAGAGAGCCAAGTCCTGTGACCTATAGCTAAAAGGGCTCTTTGCAATTAAGACAGGGTGTCTCCAAGTGAACAGTTCTCACAGTGGGAGGGGCGGGTAATAGAGACAGAGACAAAGAGAAACAGAGACAGAGACAGAGAAAGGAGGAGGAAGCAAGACACCGCTTAACCGAGTAATCAGCCAATTCCCGGTCTCCTCCGCGCATGAGCCTCCCGCGCCCGCCCCGCCACCTCCGCTGCGATTGGCTCTGTGTCCACTTTATGGAGCGCGGAGTCTATTAAGACCTTGGCGAGTGAACGGATCGCAGGGTGCTGCTCTCTCCGCTGTGCCAGCGCTGAGACAACCAGAAACTGATCAACCGTGTTATATCAATAACATTCTCACACCAGGTTGTGTAAATTGATCTTTTACAATTTCTCTCGGTGACAGTCTCTGTAACCAACAAGATAAATCATTCCTCCTGTGGCTTTTTTATTGATTGCTGAGACCTGTATAAAAATTACACTGCTCCAGCTGTGAAGTGAACATCCTTATAAAAGAAGACTTTTTTTATTTACAATCAAAATATGTTTGGGCCTAGATCAAGTGAAGATTTACTAGAATAGAACTACAAGAACAGTGAAATTTAACAGATTTGGAAAAACTAAAAAATTAAAAAGAAATCACACCACCAAAAACCAACCATCACAAATTTCAGGAAAATACACACAATGTGCCTGAAATTAAGACCACAATTTAAAAACATAAATAAATAAAAGCTTTATACATTTAATTTTAAGTTTAAGAATGAACAGAAAGTCAACTGCTGAAAAAGAAAGAGAGAAAGGGAGGAAGGGAGGGGGGAGGGAAGGAGGGAGGGGGGATAGAGAAATGGAAGGAAGGAAGGAAGGAAGGAAGGAAGGAAGGAAGGAAGGAAGGAAGGAAGGAAGGAAGGAAGGAAGGAAGGAAGAGAAAGAAAGAAAGAAAAAGAAAGAGAGAGAGAGAGAAAAAGAAAGAAAGAAAGAAAGAAAGAAAGAAAGAAAGAAAAAGAAAGAAAAAGAAAGAAAAAGAAAGAAAAAGAAAGAAAAAGAAAGAAAGAAAAAGACAAAAATTGCCTCAACCAAATTAACCTTTGCAATGGATTTTATAAGCTAACAAAAATTGCCTTATTATTACGCCCTTAGTTTTTGTTATATTAAAAACAAGAACCTAGAGCCCTTTTTATCCTGTCAAGAAAGCTTGGGTACCTTAGACAAAAATCATAGAACAATGAACTCCAGAGATGAGACTTGATCTTTTTAAAGAAGCTGAATTCGCATTATTTTGCCATCATGAAAATTTTCTTAGCTCTGCTTTAAGAGTTATTTAAAATTCTAGAGTACTTAGAATTTTTAAATGTAGTTGAAACATAGATAATTGATGTCCTTGAATATATATTTTATATAAATGCCATCTTAAAATATAAACTTTTGGCTTTATAATTTTAATTTTATACTCTACTAAAGATATACAGACATTTGCAGTGTAAGAACACTGTGTTGAGAAGTGAAAACACTGCGTATTATTCCTTAAACTTCTTACAGTCAATTTCCCTTCAAGGGCACAATTTTGAATCCCCTGCTAGTATATGTGGTTGCTTCCTGAGACAGAGTCCAGAATCCACTTCTTGGAAAAGTGCAAAAAAAGTTAAATATTTTTGCATCATCTCATAAGATGAGTTAGCAGTGTTTGTAAAATAAAGAGAATTACCATAAGTTTTTGCTGCCTACCATCGCTTTCCCTGCAAGCCCTGTGAGGCGGGTATTGTGTTTCAACTCAAAAAGCATTTCACAGACCTAAGAATCTGAGCACAGCCTTTTGTGTACATCTAAGAGGAAAAGACAGAGATAGTCCTTTTTGTCCCTTCCCCTTGAGCCTTTGCCCGGTTTCTCTGAAGCTGTCCTCTTTATTTGCGGTTTTAGAGAAGGGCCTTTCAATGGGACAAGCCAAAGAGAACTGCAGGGGTGGGGGTGGGGAGGGCTATTTAAGCTGGTTTCCTCACTTTCCTGGCCAGGAGGAAAAGTGAGAGCGTGAAAGTCTGGCTAGAGGTCCCACACCTCTTTGGGAGACACTTTCACTGGGAAAGAACAGCAAGGCACACATGTTCTGGACAAATAACATTAAACAGGAAAAAGGCAACTGACTCTAGAAGCAAGGCCAGAGAGGGAGCCTCTGCGCACACATCGGCTGTCTGCTGGTTATTTAAAAAAAAAAAAAAAAAAAAAAAAAGCATTTGCAAGCGCTCATCTCCTAGCTACTGACTCTGCTCAGCCCTGCGTCTGCCTTTCTCCCGGTGACCACAGTCCCAACTCCTGGCAGGGCAAAGTTCAGTTTTCTGTTTACATTTGGGCCGTTCTAGGCCCTGCGCACAGAGACCTACTGTGCCCAGGTTCACCGACTACCTTTTGGTCCTTTTAAACTCTTGATTTAGTTCTTTATAAGGCTTTCTCGATTTTTCCTCCGGCATATTTCCAATGAGTATGAACAGTCCCCACCAAACCCTGGTAAAGATAGCCAGAGCAGAAGAGTTGGGGATTGGGGTTTAGGGGTTCGTTTTTTCCCCTCCTCGCGTGGGAATGCAGAGTGCCCAGCGCCCACTCGGGGGCACATCCTCTCCATGTCTCCTCGCCTGCGGGTGTGACATGTCTGCGGCTGCACATTGTCGCCGATTGTGGGAAAGGGCCGCCAGCCTTTCCGCCGCTCTCGGTAGCCTAATGAGGGAACAATCCCGCTCCCCGGGGCTGCTGGCGGGGTCAGGCGCGGCGCCCGAGCCCCTGACAGCGCCATAAATTGGCCTTGCAAAGCCGAGCACCCCGTGGTCCCCCCTGCAGAAAAGGACCGCCGCCGAGAGCGCGAAAAGGTCAGTCGGGGAGTCCGCCAGAGAGCGAGTGGCGTTTTTTTCCAGATCACCTTGTTGGAACGTAGAGTAACAGAGGTCAGACAGGAGGAACAATAGCGGGGTCCAAGGGTGAAACCCGGGGTGGTGAGGGCGGGGAGCTGAACCCGGGCTCCCAGGTCGAGCAGAATAAATGGTGTGGGAGTTGACGTCGGGGAGCCCAGAAGGGCCCCAGAGTCGAGGGTCTTGGGGCTGGCCTCCTATCCACCCCAGGGAAAGAAGAAATGGCCCTCGTTGAAGAATTTCGATTTCTGCTGCTCACAGAAGTTTTTTTTTTTTTTTCTTTATGTTATTTCTCCTTTTTGGAAAGATATTTTAGTGAAAATCTTTTCAGAAATGGATAAGATGAGAAAATCACTAGATGAAGATTTTTTTTTTTTTTCTCACAGAAGATATACGTATAATGCAAAGTACCTTTTGAAGTGTTTTGCTTTAAACCAAAAAACAGTTTCCAAGGGGGGGAAATATTTTTTTTCACTCATAGAAATAAATGACATAAGGTTACTCTTTATGGTTTTTATTTATAAATATATAAATATATAAATATATATATATTTTTTTTAATTTTTCCAGGAAACAGAGAGAAAAAGAAGGGGTATCTAGGAGTGAATGGAGGGGGAAGCATATATGAAAAGGATTTAGTGAGAGTTTAACTTGAATAGTTGTATTTTAAAAAATATTTGCCAAAATAGCATCATAAATGTAGCCAGATATCTGGTTTTAATAGGATGATTCAGGAGTTTGTCTATTGCAGGCTTGGGGCTGCAAACATCTTCCTCCAATCATGACCTTTCCAAACATGAATTTCAGTTAAATGAACCCAAAGAGTTGTTTGCTAGACAGAGTAACTATTTACTTCTGAAATTGTGTTTGCACGTGCTGTGATTGAAATATATATTTTTTTTTTTGTCGGGGTGGGTTTACTGCTATCTTAAGTGAAAAGGGACACTTCGTCCCGCAGCCCTGTATCTTCTCTCTTTAAAGGCCCTAACTTACATCACACACGGAATTGTGCAAAATGCAAGCTATGCTGCTAAGAAATGAGTTTACAAAGACTGTCCTCCCTTCTCTCCTCTGTGCTAGGGTCCTCAGTATCCCCTGCCTCAGGCCAGTGACTTAGCGACCAGAAATGATCTACCTGCCTGACCCTGCCCTACCCTGCCCCACCCACCACTCATCTGAATCATAGAACAGAAAGTCTCTTCCCTATTGAGTAGAGAGGGGTGTGGCCACAAAAAACTGGGGCAGTACATAGAAAGCCAGAGAAGAGAGGGTGATAAGAGGAATGGGAGTTATACTTTTATATAAAACACATGACCCACTTGACTTGGAGGTCAACAGAAAGACCTCTGGTTTGTTTGATTGATTTTCCTGTTTTATTATTCTCAGAAGCCTGAATCCTGAAGTTGCCTAAAAAAGAGTGAGTTTTTCTACCCCCCAGGTTTCCTGGTGTAGGAAAAGCACTGTAAAATAAGGAGAAAGAAAACGCAGGTGTAACCTAATACTCTTCATACAGAACCACAGAATTAGATAAATATGTATTTAAGTGTTATTCCTGAAAGTCTGAAGAAAAAAATTCACTTCTAAGGTAAATTGGATTGAGTTCCCCTTTTAATCTGATTACCTTCAGAGTACGTGGCTTGCTTCCTGAGGGTGGTTAATAATTGTGGTAGACGGTTACTGAAAAACCATTTGTAGGCAAGAAACAAGGATTATGTTCTAAATTAGGGCCCTAAATTAAGTCGAACAACGATTTAGTTCACATACTTCAGGTGCTTTCCAAAGATACCTATTAAAATCACATTTTCTCATAATTTATATAGAAAGAGAAGCCAAAAGCATGTTTTTTGAACTGTAGGAAAACTATCCACAACAGTATTCAACATCAGACAAACATAAAATTTCTTTAAAATGAAATGAGGGGAATGGGGAAGTGGAGACAGTAATTTCTAAGTTCAGCCTGTTATTTTTAGGAATACAATACTGATTTTCAAAAACATATGCAAATGTCAAATTTCCTAACTATCTCCAAAATCTTATGTCAAAAACAATAGTAGTGTTCATAGGAGAAGGACACTGCAAAAAGTTCTGTTCTCTCATACCTGAAGTTGAAAAATTTGTTTTCAGCTAACTATCAGCCTTCATTTTAACAGATGAATAGTATTGTTATTACCTGGAGTGATTTAAATAAATTTGGGCTGCAAACTTGAAGGGTAAGTTGAAATCGCTATCCCAGTGACCCAGTGGGATCACTCTGAACAATTTAAAAGACCTCTGACATCACAGCACTTTTATTTGTGATACTCCTAGTAACTATTCTTTACCTTCTACTATTTAAAGATATGTGAGCATAAGAAAGTACGTTGTTACTCTTTTCACCTGAGCACACTTCCCATCCCCTACAGGAAAAGACTAGATACACTTTTGAATTCTTCAATGATCCCATGCAACTGTTCCATGTAAAAAGCTCAAATGATTTCTCCATTTCTCACCTACTTCCAAGTTGTTGAACTAATACATTTTAAAAGAGAAGAAAAAATAGAGAGATGATTATTCTGACCTTGTAAGCATGTCATGTGTTCTTCAAGAATTGTTGGCATAGTGAAGGAATAATAAAACGTGACATGTAGAAGAAAGACAACACAGCCAAGAGGCCCTATGGCTCAGTGTACTGAACAATAGATAACCTCTAAGGATTCACGCCTGCAATTCTGGCTGTGCTATCAATTCACTGTATGCCTTTGGGTAAGTCACTTAACCTTTCTGGGTCTCAGTTTCCCCATGGGCAAAATGGCAGTTATTATAATAACCCTCTTACCAGTATTTTGCAAAGAACAATGATTACGAATGAATGCAAATCATCTTGTGTGTGTTAAGAATGACATACAAGTGCTACGAAATAGCATAAGCTTGTAGTTCACAATCACTTTTCCATAAACAACAGGCAGATGTTGCAAGCATGGAATGATAACAGGAATTAGGGACCACCAAGCAAATTACAACCAAGAGAATCCTTTAGAAACAATTCACCATGAGTCACTGGACCAAAATGGGGATGTGGGAAAGGAGAATTACCTTTTTTTCATGTAAGTTATTGTCAAAAGTGACTTGGGCATAACAAACCATAATATATACTTACTATAGTTAATCTAAAATTGTTGTAGAAATTTTGGATGGCTGTTTTATATTTTACATGTAGAAAATAGATACACAAATTAGAGAGAGTATTTTATATTAAAAATATAGGATGTCTTGCTTAGTATTTATAACACATGTCTCATTCTGTGATCAAGGAGGGCTTTGCATGTGGCTTTTTAAGAGCATGGGAGAACATGTAATGATTAACTAAATGTTCTATAATGTTTTATTTTACCTCTGAAAAAAACAAAATGACCTGATTTAAAGACAAGTTATATTTAAAAGCACACTTAAAATCATATATCTCTAACTTTCTAAAAACTCAAATCAAGAAAAATGACAAATGAGAGACATAAAATATTTATAATAAAAAAGTTAATAGTATGCATTATAGACAGAATTATTACAGGTCAATTAAAAGAGATGAATAACTTAGCTGATAAAAAAAAAGGACAACTGACATGAACAAGGAATTAGCAAAATAATAAATATGAATGTCCAACTCACATATGAAAAGTATTTAACCTCAATAAGAAATTAAATTAAAAAGCCCTGCCATGGTTCAGGTAGTAAAGGAATACACTGATACTTTCTGAGGACATAACCAGAAGTAATTATTAAAGAAAAATGCCACGCGGTTATCCCACCTGCTTCACTTCTAGGAGTTTATGTTAAAATAAATCATTATTGTACCCTAATATTTAACTATAAGGATGATTATTGCAGCATTGACTGTTATAGTGTATAATTGCAATTAACTCTAAACGTGCAACAATGGAGGAAATGGTTCAATAAACTATCGTGTGTGCATAAAATACATTCTTATCTAGCTAACAGAAAAGACACTGTGGTATAGAAAAACTCATACTAAACTGAAGGATATTAAACATGTGTTAGATGCAAAAGCAGGAGAAAAACAATTTAAAGGGTATGATTCTATCTTGACGGAAGAAGCAAGAATCAAGCAGGATAGCCTAGTTGATCTTGTGATGTAACAAGTCCTCCAGAATTTTAATCTTATAGCAACAAAGGTTGAATCCTCACTTATATTCCAGATTCCTCTTGGAATGACATGCTCCCCATGTCATCACTCTGTGTCCCAAAATGAAGCAGCCATCATCTCAAACATTGGCCGTCACTGTGGCAGAAGGAAAGAGAGCTCTCATGTCCAATTCAGTAGTCCTGATTCCATTCAGCTACGAAGTCCTTGAAACAGGAACTGCAGGAACTGAGATTGCTGTAAGTGTAAAATATGCACCTGATTTCTAAGACTTTGTAGGAATGATAATAGTAATAATAAAAGAATGTAAAGGACCTCAATCATTTTATGTTAATCATATGTTGAAATTATAATCTATTTTGAATATTTTAGGTTAAAGAAAATAGATTATTAAAATTAATTTCACTTGTTTTGCTTACTTTTTAAATGCAGCTACTTGAAAATTTAAAATTACATATGTGACCTATATTTGCCAGAGGCAAGGTGTTCTCCAGTGTCTTGTACTAGCAACTAAATGCTGCACCTCATTGGCTAGAATGAGTCACATGACCTTGTACATCAGAAAAGGAGAGAAAATGCAGATTTAAAATGCACCCAGAAGGCAGTAAACCAAAAACATTTGGTGAGAAGTAAAGTGCCACAAAATGAGAAAGAGACAGAGAAGAAAAGATAGCATGCACAAATTTTGGAGAGTATATTTGAAATCATCTGGGTTAAATACAGGCTACTTCTTATCAGAAAATTTAATTGGAAGCCCTTGGAGTACCTCCAGATGTAAGCAGTCAATTTCTAGAGCAACTAAATAGGAGTCATGGCTGATGGATAGAGAAACACTACAAGTATTAAGACACTAGGGGCAGAGAAGAAAAAGTATCAGCAATAATTTGGGGATGCCAGGAGCCAACACGCCCTTGTGCTCACCATCGCACATGCACACACACGCAGGGGCAGACATTTGCAGAGAGCACGTCTTAATTTGCTGTTGAACTGTTTCTTCACTGGGCAATTCTGTGTGGTATGCCCCAAGATGAGAAGCTACAAAGACTGGTTGGTTGCTGAATACTATTCTCCTAGGGGAAGCCGAAGGGTCAGTAAAGGTATGTTTGTGTGTGAAAGTGTCCAAACATATTGAAAAACCTGAAACGACACACTCCAAAAGCTTTATTATCTTCATCTCTTTGTAATAGCATCCCATGTAATTTCAAATGTGTTCTTTTTGCTTATTTTTATTTTCAAATAATCTTCAAGAAACCAATGATGTTCCAAATTACTTGTCATACCCCTTGTTCAGGGCTCAAAACAATATGCATTCATACTAATTTCAGCTATAGAAAGGCAGGATAACATATCATGTACGCCAGAGGTAGGGCTCCTGGGTTCAAATTGCCAACAGTATGATCTTTGACAGGTTGCTAACCTCTCTCTTTGTCCATTAATTCATCTGTAAAATGGGGATAGTGTTCATATAGACTTCATAGGGTTGTGTCTAAAAATCCAAATGTATAAAGAAGTGAAAATCCAGCCAGAATTTATTACTAAATTCTAGCTCTCTTTCAGTTTTCAAATTTAAAATGAAGACTAAAATTAGCTGAACGATATTCTAATCTCCAGCTGATGTTTGGAGAAGCATTAGCAGTATTCCCTTCATCTTTGCTCATTACTTCCCTTAAAAAAACTCTAAGTTGGAAATGCATTTTTTTTCTCCTCATATCTGCACAAACCATTGATTTGTCAAGAGAAAAATACAAAGACTTTCACATCTTTGCAGCTGTTTCCTGAATTAACACCCCACTTCTAAATTTAAAGAAGCAAAGCACCATTCAGTGTTTTAAGAGTGAATAAAATACATAAAAATTAGAATGGCTTTGACAAGTTAACATCAATTTGAATGACACCAGAGAAAGAAAATATAGATGAGTGCTTTCATTTTAAATGGTTTTACTGGTTTGCTTCAAATTTACAAATTAATGTTTTTAAGAGAAGGAGTTAATAGGCAGGTGAGTTCAAACATATTAAAAACTATCAAGGTTTGCTCAATTGAAGTTCCAAGTTGTGCTATATAAAACTGACTTAGAGTTACAATAAAAATAGCAATATCATACAATACCAATTTCTCAGATCAATTACTTTTTATTTTCAAACTGTAGGCAACTAAGACATGCCTGAGTGAAATTTCCTAGGAGCCAAATAATTAATCCAACATTTATCCAAAATGCTGAACTAACTTACATAATTTTTCAAATCAATATTATATCTTTGACGGTGATACACAAATTGTCTTCAACCTTAGATTTACAAAGGTGTGTCATAAAGTATTCCAATTAATCAAGAAAATGCCTTGTAACTTGTTACATTTGGAATGTAGCTACCTAACTTCATGAACATTTTTACAAAACACTTGTAAAATTGTACCACCAAACTGTACCACCACCAAGCAAAGAGAGAGAAATTATGCCAACACCAACAGAAGGTATGAGAAGGATAAATCTCAAAAGATTCTACTGTTTCTGTACCCTTTGCACCCTCATAGTAAAATCAAAAATTGAAAGGGATTATAGGCTGAAAATTCAATTAAAATAAACACTTTAGACTGAATTACTTTACTATTTGAAGTAAAAAGTAGAATTTTCTGGTCAAATGTTTTGGTTCTTTGCCTTTTTTAAAAATTTTTTCACATGTGTGGTCTTATTTTAAAATTCCATTGAGGTGATACACATATGCCGGCCATAAAATGGAGATATTTTATTCATAACAGGATAAATTTGTCTCTTGTGAAAGATAAAAACACTTTAAAGTTGATGAGTCTATGATTTTAAGTAAAATCCTCATACAAATGTGATTGCTTTATAGGTTTAACTCTGGTCAGAGTAATTTGTGTTCTTACTATACATTACCTCAACTATAATAAAGCTATTTATACAAATGTGAAATTGTTGCAGAATTTTTCCAACCATGTAAGGTTGTAATGTTAAACTCCCATTCAAGATCAAAATTCCACACATTACAACCTGTAAACGTCCAGAATTCACACTTCAACATCTGCGTGCCTGCCAATTTATACTGCATCTATATAATGCATTTTTAGAAATGAAAAGGAAAAAGAAAACATGAGGTAAGTACAATTCAATAATTATGGCAAATCAATAAACAACAAGTGTTGGCAAGGATGTGGAGATAAGGGAACCCTCGTACACTGTTGGTAGGATTGCAAACAGGTGCAACCAATATGGAAAACAGTTTGGAGGTTCCCCAACAAATTAAAAATAGAGCTACTTTATGACCCAGCAATTCCATTTCTGGGTATTTATTCAAAGAAAACCAAATACTAACTTGAAAAGATATATGCACCCATATATTCACTGTAGCTCTGTTTACAGTGGCCAAGATGTGGAAGCAATCTAAGTGTTCACTGATAGATGAATGGATAAAGAAGATGTGGTACATGTATACAATGGAATACTACTGAACCATAAAAAAAAAGAGTGAATTCTTCCCATTTATGACAATGGATGGACCTAGAGAGTATTACGCTAAATGAAATAAGTCAGACAGAGAAAGACAAATACCATATGATCTTATATGTGGGCTCTAAAGAATAAAAAAATAAATGAACAAACAAAACAGAAAGTGATTGATAAATAGAGCTAACTGATGGTTGCCAGATGGGAAGGGAATTGGGGGCTAGGTGAAAAAGGGGAAGAGATTAAATAGTACAAATTGGTAATTTCAAGAGTCATGGGGATGTGAAGTACAGCATGGGGAATATAGTCAATAATAACTATAGTAACTATGAATAGTGTCACATAGGTAGTAGACTAATTGAGGGGGAGATCATTTTGTAAATTATATAAATGTCTAACCACTATGCTTTACACCTGAAACTAATGTAAAATAATATCAAATGTCAAGTATAATTGAAAAATAAAAATAATAAACATTAATAAATAAGTATGGTAAACATTTACCAAATGTTTGCTATGGCATACATTTTATTAATTGAGAACTCTCAGAAACTGAACAAGAAAAACAAAAACATAAATATTTTCCAAATTCTAATAGCAGACTGTGGTTCATGTATTTAAAACCTGACAAAAACCCCACAACCTTAAAGTTTTTCATCACTAATTACATAGTTTCTCTAGATTCCTTTTATTAACTTTGAAATTTTCCCGAGAAGGTGTATTTTTGCATTCTTAGTAAAATCTTTATTTTTTTTCACATTCCCTCCCACTGCAAAGTCTACTATACTAACACTTTCAAAGTAAATAACTTCAAATGATATTTGTAAACTATTCTCAGATCTTTTATCTGTTTCATGTTTCTACATAAGAGGAAGTATGTTAATGTAATTATGAATTATTGAAACAGACTATCGTACCCATGAACAACCGGATTTCTCTGCTCATTGCCTTTATCACATTTATTATCCCTTCAATTTTATTCTGGTCTCTCTAAATTTGGGGAAAGAAGGAAAATACAAGTGTTGTAGGAACAGTGAGTAAAATGGTGAGCTGCTCAGATACATGAACCAATTGCTAACTTCTGGAGGAGAGGGAATTACAAGCTACATTAAAAAAATGATTTTATGCCTTCTGTGGCCATACATCTGGTCACCCCCAAGTGTTTTACTTTTCTTCATGCTTGAGCCATGCCATCCCCAGCTACAAAGGTTTTCCACCTGGGAATGCTCTTTATTTTCCACTCCAAGATTCAACTCACAATGGCTACTCTACTAAGGCTTTCTCATCTAACACCTCCTACTTATCACTAAATCTCAAGAACCTGACATTTCTTCTGTATAGGATGTTGTGGTCTTAGTCCCACCATTAAGTCTCTATGTCACTCAATCTCATTTAGCATCTCTGTGCCTTAGTTTGCTTATTCGTAAAATATGAACAAATTATAACAATAAGCAGCATCTTCACTGTTATTTGGCCAATATTACTTTTTAAATGCCAACGGACCTTATTCACTGATGAATGATTTTTATATAAATGACTAAATGCACGTGGAATATTCATTTAAGCAAACAATATCACTATATTCTTATGATGCACAGTTTGGTTTTGTTTTTACTTTTTTCTGGTTATATTTTCCAACAAAGTAGTAATAAACATCACTGGAAAGTTGAAGCCCAAAATGTAAAGTGCAGTAGGAATAAATTTAAGTTAGAAAATCAGTTCCAGCAGTGGAGGATTTATACATTTGACAGGCATTTTTTATAAAGTACCCACTAGATCAGGCTATCCTGTGATAACACAAAGATTTTTTTTAAAGTCCCCAAGTTTAACAAACTCACAGGTTCACAATACTGATGGACAAAACTGAGAGATGACAAACAAATAAGTAGAATTCATATTGAAATAAATACTATGATAGACTTGAGTACCTATTATATAGGAGCACATAAAAGGGGAGAGATTAATTTTACTGGAATGGAGTATAGATCAGGGATGCCTGAGAGAACTTTGAAAGAAGAAGAAGTTGTCCTATTAACTTAGATTCACCCAGCTTCTTGCTAAGATCAGTGTGAAATGAAAAAGATAAGAATTCAGACTATCACCAACTAGTAAGTTATAGCTAATAAATTGCAGAGCTGGACCATGGAGCAGGAACATCCTACTCTTAGCCACTAAACTGTGCTTCCTCTCAGTCTATTACATGCTAGAGTGCTGTTCCAGCTAAGTTTACAACACAGTTGAGACACTAGGAAAACTATTAAATTAGGAAAGTATCTTTCTTCCATGAAATCTGTAAATAAAATAATGAAGTGAACATTTTCATTGCCAAAATCTTGAGTAATGATTTATTGCGTCTGTAGACAAATGACCTAAACCATTTAGGATTTTTTTAATTTGGTAAAGAATATGAAGGCACCCAAGGGTGACTAGTATCCATCATTAATCTCTACTCTACATATCCTTCTATGTTGAATCTGGGAATGTTCCTGGGCCGGGTATTCCCAAAAAGTGGTGTGGACAGTATGCTCTTTATATGTGCATGGAAAAAAGATTTATATGTGCATGGAAGTACATTGAAATGCAGTGGGAAATTCTAGGACATTTTTTTCGCATTAGACTTTTCTACATTTTTCTCATATTGTACAGAATGTACACATGTTTTCTTAATCAAATAAATAACATATACTGTTAGGCTTCTTATTCCATAGGATTATGATTTTGCTTTTCAAATATCTAGGAGAGGAAAAGGTTTTGTTTTAGTGCATAATTTGTTTTTCCATATTTTCTGAAATGATTTTTCCTTAATATGTTAGTTTACATTAAAATGAAGAAATAATAGACAAGCAAAAAATGAAAGGAGCCTGTCCTGAGAATGGTCCTGAGCCCACAGTGACCAGAGGTAGAGAGGACGTACACCCTGGAAGAGTAAAAGAAGATGGGATGAAGGCCCAAACTGAAGGTATCTCACATAGAAAGGAATAGGGACACCCCTCCAGGGAGAGAAAGAACAGATGGGTGAAGAGACTCTGCTTAGTGGCACAGAGAGAGGAAGCTGAAGAAAGGTGGCTTTGAGTAAGCTAAGAGATAGAAGATGGGTTGCATAGAAACTTGACCGGTATTGCTGCTATAAATAAATAAAACTATAGACCAGGGCATGAGATAAAGTTCAAATTAAGGACCAGAATGAGATGAACGATGTATAATGGAGCTGGTCACATCTTTGGAAAAGACAAGCTGGCACACTCGGTGACAGAATGGAGAACTGGGGTCAAGGTCTGGACTCTAGGCTTATCTAGACTACTAACCAGCTATATAGATGTGGTCAAGACCCGGCCTCCCTGCATTGCAGCTTTTTCAGTGCTAGAGCCAGGCATTCTCTTTTTTAAGTCCACTCTGCTTTCCCTCATTTGAGTTGTCTAGTCATCCACTGAGCAATCGTAATTCAACGTTCACCTTGGACTGTGCATTGTGTTGGGTGGCTATGCTCAGAGAATCAGAATATCCCCCATATTGAAGCATTAACACAGCAGCTGCTTCTTGTAGGCATTACGGATTGAATAATAAAATGAGACATTCTGAAATTCCACAGGTGAGCCACAGTCCATGTGCATTGGTGAACTCTATCCAAATCATAACTGACAGGCCCAGTTGTAGCCTATACCATAATGGAAAGGTCTTATTATTCTGAGGTTACTCTCACAGAAGGTTCATCTTCTCTCTCTTTCAAGGAGGATAGTTTCTGAATCTTATCCACAAATTTATTAGTCAAAGAAATAGCTGCCTCTATTTTTTTCAGTCAACAGCTTATTCTCAATTTACTTGAATTTTCAAAACAGCCCATAACTGAAAACCCCACTGTAGCCTGGTAGAAATGGGGACTTCCTGAGAGTTTTGCCAGGAGCACTTGGCTTCAGACAGACCACAGTGCCCTTTATTACAAGGTCTCAGTATTTTCATTTCAAGCCCTGGTAAATACAGGGCTATGAGAGAAAAAAAAAATTAATGGGAATATTTTCAAACCTTCGGAAAACTCAGGATTTGATATTTGGCAGGAGGGCTAAGAGGGTGGTTAAAGAAAAAAGTGCAAATGCTCAAAACTTTCTTTAAGGTTGATTTTGAGTCCAATTGACTCTGTTCTTTTTTCACACTGGCACTAGTAAGGGTGCATTTTTTTTTTCCGCTAACAACTCTTTCCTTATTCTATGGAATGTTTAATTTGCCCTTTGAAAGAAAGTATGATTTGTTCCATTTTTCCATGTGCAATTGCTGTGCTATTTACAGACTAAGATAAGAATCAAGAAGGATTCATGTGCCAAAAGCACAAATTCAGGGCTGGGAGAGGAAATTGCAGTCCTAAGTCCCAACCTAGACTGACTCACCAGAATTCTAGTTACAGAGCCTTCTTCACTCTGTGCTCTCATCCGCCTCACTGACACACTACCTGCTAACAGAGAAGATTGTCCCAAGCAACCATTGAGTCAGAGCACAGTCTAAACCACAAAGAGTGTGTTTGGCAAAACATCACATCTTCTAGAGGATTTGCTGAACAAAGCCATCGAAGAGTTAGAAAAATCACAGTGTTAATCTAGTCACTCTTTGTGCCCCAACGATGACAGTGTGATATGAAAACACCGATTATTATGCTTTACAAGTACAGCATGCCTATCATCAAAGCGTCTAAGTTGAAATCAATCCCTGTTGATTTAATAGACAATCTTAACTGGAGCCTTTATTTTAATAAAAAAAATTAATAAAAATATGTCCACTGAACAAACTCAAACCTGTGACCAAAACAACAGGACAAACAAGTTAAGCAAGCTATGAAGAAACCAGTGAAATCTAATTTATAACCACCGTTTTGTTAAACCAATCTATTACTGAGCTCTGTTTACATAAGCTCTGCTTTTTTCTTGACTTCTCAGCTATGGGTTGTTTCATGGGTTTTCACCATCCTGAATGATTTGCTTTCTATTCCAGTTTCTTCTGAGCTGTCTGGCCCAACACAAGTGCTGGCAGCACTCACTCATACCATCCTCCCTACTCCCCCCACCCGCTTTTCACTCAGAGGATGGGTTGCCCTAATCAGTTCTTCACAGCACAGAGAGGCTGCTTCTCATTTGCTCAGACAAACGTGTTAATTGCCATCACACTTCTAAGCAAAACGAAGGACTTTCTTTTTTACCCTGCTCAATACAAATGCCTAGATTCAACACAAACTAAAACCTTCATCTCACAGAGTCAAGTATAAGTCCTCTCTTTCCTAAACAGAACACACATTTTCAAGCAAAACAAACAAACAAACAAACAAAAACTGCTTGAACACACATCCACACAATTCACATACATAATTATATAAAATGCACCATTACGATAGTGGATAAAACTTAATTAACCTTACCTGTAAAAGGGACTCAGAAACATTAGTTAGGGCATCTGGAAGTAGTAGGTTCAGCATCTGCTGATGGAAGTAACTTTCTTGCTCTCAGTTATCCCATCTCTGCAATCTTATGTCCAACTTCTTTCCCCACCATGGATTCTTGGGAAGCCTTCTATTGTGAGTTTAAAAAGATGTCCCTTTGACCCCTCTTTAAATATCAAGAGCAAACTCTTAGGCATACTCAATGGCATGTACCCAGAGTTGGTGCCCAACCATGAGAGTGGTTAAAATGGGTCTCATTGTGGAAGAAGACTTGGCTGGCTTTCAGCTCCTGGGGACCCAGTCATCCTACAAGTTACAGGAAAGGTAAAACAGCTGGAGTCAAGTAGTACAGATTAATTACCAAAGAAACATTATTTTATAGACATTTTAAAAATAAGTATAATATTCATCTGTAAAATAATTGTTGATAGCTGCTTTTATTGTTACATATTTATGTCTTAAAGGCTTTCTAGTTCATTTTAGTACTCCAAGACCAACTGCCTAAAGAAAAGCTGTACTGAAGGTCTATTATCCCAGCATCACCCAAAACTCACTCCTATAAGCAAAATGGGCAAATGAAAAATGCCATAAAGTCTCCTGTTACTAAGAGGTTAGCAGTCTCCAAAAATGAGATATTGTGCATTATCTATTAGCAGTCAAGGTGCATGAAAAATAAATGCCTCCATGTTGCTGAGGAGAATATAAATTAGGGCAAACTTCCTGGGGAGCAGATTGGCCACATGTATCAAGATTCTTACAAATGTTCTGATCTTTTGACCTAATAATTACACTCCTTGGAATTTATCCCAAGAAAATTATCAGAGAAACAAACAAAGAATTATGTACCAGGATGTTCATTGCAATGCTATTTATGATAGCAAAAAATTGCCACTGCCTAATTAACCAACAATAGAGATTTAGTTAAGTAAATTATAGTAAATCCATAGAACAGAATGCTATTCAGCCATTAAAAACCATGTGTTCAAAGAATGCAAAATAGCTCAGGGAAGTGCTGACAAGATAATGTTAAGTTGAAAAGCAGGCCATACCACATTGAATGCACGTGACGCCAGTTTTGTAAATACTTACATATGTACATGATATATAATATGTATACACAGAAATTAGAAAAAGGAATAAAAACTAGAGCGATTGAGTTTTATGCCAGAGAATTTGGTATACTTTTAATGAGTTATTTAGTCATCAAAATAATTTACAGAATAGATACTATTTTGATCCCTATTTTAACAAGGATGAAACTAGAACTAAGAGAGTTAAATTGCCGAAAATCATTTAGCTAACACTTAAGCAGCCAGTTTTTAAACCTGAATAATCTAGGTCCTACCTAATACTATCTATCCACTGTGTTCTACAGATTATTTTTTCCTTTACATTATTCTTGTATCCTCTCAAATTTTGTCAGTAAGTGTTTTACACTTAAAACCAAATTTTTAAAGGTTTTAATGATGTGCAAAAGTAAAGTAATTGGCATAATGATTGAAATTAAACTATTATAGTCTTACTGAAATGAAGTTGGTATTTTTTATTTGTTAAAAGCAGAAGACAGGTTTTTTTTTCACTAATTCATTCATTATTACTTAAATTTTGAAAATGAACCACTGGTTTTGTCTTTTACGTAATTTGGCACTTTTATATTTAATGTGGCATTTTCTGAAGCAGGAGAGAAGCATCGATCCAGGGATATATTTAAGGCTTGTATTCAAGATACAAAGAAGAGATCTTTTCAGGTATTTTCAGTCTTCTTAATAGAATGTAAGGTAACTGCTTAGAGTGAGATGGGCAGGGTGAAAATTGGGATTGAGAGTAAAGGTCTGAAGTGACTGCCATGGTGTCAACTGATTAGAAATAAATAAAGCATAGAATACCATCATTATTAATAATGATGACAAAGGATAAATGAACAGGGAGAATCTTTATCAGAACATCCCCTGGGCAAAAGCATATTTTGGCCAAGGGAGAGTGAAAACTCGAATAACTGAGTAAAGTCTGTAGAAAGGCCCCTGCTTGAAAGAAGTGAGAAGGAATCTAAGAGCCCACAGTGAGAACACCTGGGAAAGGGAGAGAGAGGGTCTGGCAGGTTCTGTCATCCTCTAGGAGACTGGTGGAGATCCAGGAGACATCAGTGGCCCCAGGCTGCCATGAGTTTTAGTCAAATGGCATGGATTTCTAATGATGAAAAGGAATAAAGTGAGGTTTAATTGTGATGTCTTATGAAAATAAGGGTTAGACAACAAATAATCTCTTATGTTTTATGTAATGCTGAATGGTAATACTACATTAACAGGTCACCGTACAAGAGAAGAAAACATATAAATTTGAAATATTAAATAGCTACTAAAATTATATTGAATATAAAGAATACACCAGAATTATATATAGTTTAATAAGAAATAATTCACAACATTCATGTAATATGATGCTAATTGATTCTCTAAAATTTGCAGACAAGAAATGAGCAGGAAACACTTCCAAATATCAGTAGTAGTCTCTCTCTAGCTAGGAAGGTCGTGAGGGTTATTTTCTTTTTTATGCTTGTGTGTAGCATTTTTTCAGAAAATAAAATGCTTAGAAAATCTTTTGATGGCTCTGATTGAGACTATACACTCCACCTAGGTCCACCACAACTGCCCCTACCCACCACACAGGTCACCTAACTCACTGCTCTTACTGCCCTCCCAAATCCTGCCCTCACAGAATCAGTGACACTCATCACTCCCAGCACTTTCTCATCCTCCTCCTTCTGACACCCTGTCTGGGTGCCTCCAGTCACCTTCCCCCGACACCCAAACCCAGCCACATTTTAAGGCCCATCAGAAGTTCAAGCTCCTCTCTCAAGCTTTCCTCTCCCCTTTCACTGGGAACCATTAACTACTGAGTCTGTAACTGGAGCACTTCGAATTTTTCCTTTACCACACTCGACTCTGTATGGCGATTTCAGTGCATGTGGCTTTCCTCCACCAACCTTAACCTTCTCAGTGGTGGAAGTCTCTTCTTTGTTTTTCTGTATTCATTCTTCTTGCCCACCCCAGCTCATAACACCTAGCATATGAAATATAATAAGCATGTGACAAATATTTATTGAATTAATTTTGAAAATATGCTCTGGGTAGCAATGAGAAGTTAGATTTCCTTCTTTCAGCTTGGCACCTGTGCTTGTGGGTATGGAAAGTGTGACCTCCACAGGATGATAAGTAAAAAATAAAGTGTCTTTGGAGAAAGAGCAGTCATATTAAGAATTTGAAGGAAAATATAACGATTGTGTTTCCAATATGTAGGTTCAGACCTCTGTGGAACATAGAGATTCCAGAAGACAAACCAAGGCAAGAGATTCTTGTAGTGTTTTAAGGAAGATCCGAGTCATTGAGAAGAAAGAGAAGTAAATGCTATGGACACTGGGCCCTAAGTCAGCACACGCACACACAACAAACTGTTGGGAGGGGCCCCCAGAACACAGAAAGGAATGTACCCTTGAATCCAGAACCTTCTCCGCCTAACCAGTATGATTTTCCTCAACATTTCTGGCACAGTATTTAAATTCAAAGACTTAGTTTTATTTTTCCATGGCCATTTTCTAAACTGGTTTCTTCATAATCAGATCTTAAGCAACGTGTCATCAATATAATCACTAAGATTTCAAGTAGGAAAATTTTATGGGACAACTATATTTTTTAATCTCCTATCTGAGGCATACAGAAACTCAACCCTAACAGAAATATCTTACATTGTCCTATAGCTGGTACTAAAGAGATTAGTCACTAACATTTCTCTAGAAAGCTACAGTTTTGATACAGAATACTTAATCATATTCATTATTGCCTATTTATACTCACGTAACCTGATGTTTCCAGAATAACCAAACTTTAAAATGTTAATATAAATATTATACCTCTTTTAATAGCAATAGAAACATTCTTAAGTAATTTCATTCCAACAAGCCCCCTTACCAATAAACAAAAAACACATTTGGGACAGCTTTTCTGTACAGTACAAAGTAAGGAGGCGAGTAAATGGTTTGCAGAGCAAGGACCAGCAAGTAGCCTTGAATGCTTTGTTTTGGGCAGAAGTTATAAATGAAAACTTTGGTCCAAGGCCAATCACATACTAGAGGGAGAAACATCCAGAGACTAAGGGAAGCATTTGAATACCTATGAATTTGTGGGTGAGATATGGAAGGTTAGAAGAAATTCTAACCACCAGGTGTATCTAAATGTTGGCCCCACCAGAAATCATTTTCATTGCACTGAAGGAAGAACAGTCCTTCATTCATAACTGCAAGTTACTAAAGCGACCAGCTTCCCTTAGCTCAGCTGGTACTCTGACAGCCTACAGCAGAGTAGGAGTAGTCAAAGACACTGTTGTCACTGGGAACCACCAAACTCAGATTGAGGCAACTGTCACTAATTTTGATCACTTAAATAATAGGCTATTTCAGAGGAATTTGTTTTTTTTAACCAAGTTGGATAGTTTGATGTGACATGACTACGTTCACACATGGAAAACTGAGAGGACTTCTTGCTGTCGATTGAAGTGACTGACTTTTTATTGCAATAGATTTTCTTTCTCAAAAGCTAAACTTTTAAATGTACTTTTGTGTCTACATGTTCCAATCTAGATTTTAGTTCACTAATCACCAGTTACCATAAAAATGATTTCTTCCTTCCCAATCTTGACAGAATTGTTATTGAGCCCATTTTTAGCCTCACACCCACTCAAACTGCTAAGCTGTCAGAGGACAGATATTTTGAAAAATATAGAACTCTGTTAATATCATTTTAATCGTTTTTTTCTGGCACACTTCTTATGCCTCAACATCTAGTTTTATTTTTACAATATTGATGTAGTTTAAGTGACTGGTTTTTGTTTTGGTTTTTGGTTTCTGCTTTGGGCACCATAGCTTTCATAGCACCTTTTTTCAGAAAGTGCATATGAAAAAATCCAGACATGTGTTCACCGCTTGGAGATTTGTGTTCTTCAACACACAGTTGATTTACGGGAGCAGATCAGCTTTCAGCCTTTGGATACTGGCTTTGGTGAGTTAATGTGACCTAGTTCTCCTTCCCATTTCACGTTATGGGTGGTTTCCACCACCTTTACGATAGACAGAATTTGAATTGTTGTCCATATGATATTCATGTCATTGCATTAACACTGAGCATGAATGAGATTTTGAACATGTTTCTCTAAACTTTGTTGTTCAATAATAACTGTAAGCATTGACTCAATGGACAATGTTTGGTGTTTTCATAAGTGGTCAATTAATACTTTTTAAGTCCATTAAAATATAATTTTTAATATTGTGTTAATTACCTAATTGAAATTGTTAATATGCATAAAGTGGTTCATATATAGAATGTTAACATTGTTAAGAGGTAAAAAAATTCTTACATTTATGAAATTCATCAAATAAAGAAGAAAATAGTATTTCTTTTCTGAGGAACTATTCTGGTAAAGGCAAAAAAAGGCACAGCCTGGGATGTAACTGAGAGGTTCTAAGGGACAAACAAAGCTTTGCTTAGGATTTGTGGTGGCATATAATGCTCATGACTCCTTTGTTTTTCTGTACCTGGTGTTCATCAGTAAGCCATTTTATGAGAAGGCAGAAACCAAAATTCAGTTCCCAACCATCAAGCCAGGGCTTGGGAGCTAATATAGAAATTCTTGAGTTAGAGGTTAAAAACCTGCGATGGGGTGCTTGCTCAGTCCCAGTTCCAGCTGATTAATCTAGTTCCTTCATTTCAACAATTTGAAGTCAATTCAGTGGTAAGAATTAGTGCTTAGGCATGAATAGTAATGGAGAGCCAGTCAGGTCGTCTGTCAGCCTCAGCTGCCTTAGCTGAGGACCTAGAGTTCTGTGGTGTCCAAGCCCCATCCAACAATGCCACCTTTGCTGGATCCACATCTACAAGCAGAGCATGGAGGGCCTTGGTGCATATGTGAGGTGTGTGTTTTGAAGGTTTGCAAGAGAAAGGAAATGACCCTAAAAGAACTGGAAGAAGTGAGGAGGAGACCACCCTAGACCCCAAAAGGAGATGCAAAATTGAGGGAAGGAAAAGATACTGAAAATAAGAGAGAAAACAAAATGTTTTCAAGGTACAGGACCCCAGAGTACCATGAAGTAACTGCACAGTGAGAAAAATTACCAACAAAATAGGAGAAGCCATGACAGAACTCTTGCCCCCCATCTGTTGTGTCTGCTAAGTGTCTGTATTTAAGTATCATTTGTTGTTGGTGATGATTGATTCAGTCTGTGTGAGTTTCCCCATAGGCAATACATTCTCTTTTACTCAAAGGGAAGTGTCCCTGTGAGACTGAACTTGACTATATTCATTCAGATTTAAATCTATCTATATCTTTTAATATAATAATAATAATTTTAAAAACAATTATTGATGATTCACTTTGTCCCAGGAATTGCTTTAAATGCTTTCTATGTATTAATCCTCACAACTCTATGAGTGAGCTTTATCACCAGCCTCATCTTGCAGAAGCACAGAGATGGTCAGTAACTTGCCAACCATTGCCCAGCTGGTGAGTGATGAAGGAGAATACAAACACAGGCAGCTGGACTCTATAGCTTGAACTTTTTTTGAGAGGAGGGAAACTTTTTTATGGCTAGCTACATTCTGATCACATATATCTGTTTATATTTGATTTCTAACTGAATCTAGGTGCAAAGAAAATTTTAACATATGTAGATACTTTTTTAAAAATACAAGAATTAAAAATATAAAACTTTGCCTATAAATCAATTAAGAAAAACGCTTGAGGAAAAAATGAAGTTATTATTTTTTAATGTATTATCTGCTCAATTTAAAATTAAAGATAAAATTTTCAAGGATCCTAGCTATGAATGTAACTCATAAAGTATTGTTAATCAAATCAAGTCAGCTATTTCTCTACTTGAGGTTTGGTTCTGGGCCTCTGGTTTTATTTAGTAATAAATGAACCTACGTCTGGATAGCAAATTGTGTGTTATGATAAGGTATAAAGAGCAAAGAATAAGAGATTGAATCATGGTCTTTCAACCTACTGTAGTGCCTTAATGTCCTTATTCATATGCTCCTTGAAGTGACACATGACAATGAGTCCTGTAAAAAACAAAGTGCTAGCACTCGTTCTGAAAGAAACATTTCTATAATGCCAGAATTGATATTTTTAAATGACCCAAGGATAATGTCAGTAGTAAGGTATCTACCATTTCCTGGAATTGTGTGCCAAAGTTTTTCATTTAAATACATTGTTTTTATTTTCATCATATATCACATAGTAGACACAATAAATATTGGATAAAATGAACTGATAAATCTCAAGTCTAATACAAGAAGTGTTTCCTATAGTAATTATTAGAAAGAGAGGAGAGAGGTAAAAGGGAAAAGAGTAACGACAGCAAGAGGAAAGCATCAACTGAGGAGGAAGGGATATGTTCCCAGAGAGTTGTTGCAGCAAACGTGCGCTAAACTGTGTTTTCGTTTTTTGCTTGTCTTGCCCAATATAATGGATCATCTATCACAAAATTTCATCAGAGTTAATTCAAGCTCATCAAAAGAATTTCAGAACCACTTTATCAATGCAAGATGGGTCATTTAAAATTAAAATTAGGTCCCATTTGAGAATGGGTACAATCACTTCCAAGATCCCAATATAAATCTGTAAGTTGGAGGAAAAAAAAAAAAGCATTTCGTTTTTTTTTCACTGATTAATTTCAGATAAAATATTTCTTCTAACACACCTTCATTATCTAATAAATTTTGTAATTTGACATCTCTTATTCCCAGAGAGGTGTGGGGTGGGCTTGTTATATTGCCTTTTTATCCAGTTTTGCAAGTTCCTAGTCACATTGCCCATGTTCAGGTCCACAAAAATCCTACAAAGAGAATTAAGAAAATACACCTATTGAATAAGTGATTTTCTAAAACAGGAGAATTTTCTACCAGTTCAGAAGAACTTAGCTAAAACATTGGGTGTTGAACAAAGATTACTTCAAACCAGGCAGAGCAAAAGTGGAATGCAGAGAAGGGAGCGTGGCTCCCCCTCTAGGAATTTCCATTGGTTAGAATGTTCCTTAGCTTAGCATCTCTATGTATGGTCTCCAGAGTTAATGTACCATATTTCCCATGGTTTGATGAAGACTCCAGAGCCCTTAAGATATGAATTGCTGTAATTCCTAAATCAAACGGCATTCAATTCAGTTCCAGACCACTGCAGGGTAATAAGACCGGTATTTCTTATTTTAATTAGTCATTTTATATTTCTAACAACTTCTTTGTCAATCTTGGATTACTTGTTTGTTTATGTATGATAAAAGCCATATTTGACTAAAAATATAAATGCTACATTTGAATGTCCATTTACATTTTAGTAGTTATAGAAATAAACTTTCTAGGCCTTCAGATTATAGCTTTTTATAGACACTGAATACAATCACCTAATCTATTTTAATATTATCCCTTTCAGCTGCCTTGTAACTCCTAACACAGCGGAGATATCAAGCTGATAATATAAATTCAAGACAAAATGCCTGACTACTCATCAGAAACTGTCTTTACGTTTGCAGAGAAATTTGCTTCTGACATTTGAAATTTTCAAGACAAATAAAAAGTTATGTGGCTACATAAAAGCATTGCATGTTTTTGCTAGATTTTAAGCTCCATAAGTGTGAAAACTATCTCTCATCCTTGCATCCTAAATATAGTGTCTTTAGACATGATACTTGCTCAATAACATATAGTAGAGTATCCTTCAAGCTCAAAAAACAACTAATATAATATTGAAAATCTTATATAAATATATATTTGTGTGTCTGTAGATAGTATTTACCTGTTGATCACTGACAAAGCTATAAATATAGACTTCCATTTATAGGAAACCCACTTTTATATTTTACATATTTTTAATAACTCTATCTTAGCATAGCATATGAAGAGGATTAAATTCTCCATATTATAGAAGTAAAGCAATGGACAAATGACATGGCTGAAGTGCCTCATAGTCGAGATTTTTTTCTGGGTCTAATTTCAGAATCTTCCCATTGACCTGCACTAATCTTTATTCTTTTTAGGAAATGAAAAGGCAGGTTTCTTTCAACAGTAACAAACTCAGGAGTATAATCTGACAGTAAATGAAATTTTTCAAAAGATTTAAGAATATATAAGAATGATAGCTGTGTTGCTTTTAAAACATCTGGGCTTTACCTACCACGCTTTGGGCAGAACAGTAGATTATTTCACCACCTTGGGTCCATTGCTGGTAAAATCATGCAGGATGAGCTCCAACCTTGTGTGTAACTCCAGGACCCTTCATGGCAAGCTGAAATAGGAGCCGTGACACTAATTCGATCTTTCCAAGCATTTCAGGGTTTGCTTAAAGGCCTTTCCAAAGCTTTGAAACCAAAACAACAAATATAGATGTTGCTCAAAATTAGAAATTTTGAGGAGAGAGAGGAAGGCTAAATTTCCTCAGCTCTAAAAGAATTTTGACGTTATAGACTGGGTATGTAGGTAGAGTCAGGATTATTCTGAAACCCCTGTGAGCAGCCTGGAGTTGGCACTAAAGCTCTAGCCCTGGCTCCCCCATGCACCAGTATGTGGCTTTAGCAAGTCATTTACATGCTCTAGATTGCAATATTCTTTCTTCTGATAAACCATACATCAAATTACAATGCAGAAGACAAATATATTTGGAACTGTTGGGTGCCACCCAGTCAGCTTCCCTCTGACTCTCTAGTTGCACCCCGTGCCCCTTTGTGAAACTCAAGGATCTGGAGGAACATTTAGGTACCTTTCAACCCTAAACCATATAATCTTGAGACTCCTAACTATATGACTAAAATTATTTTCTAGAATTCCTAAAGAAACCAATTTTTGAAAAAGGATCCATGAGCTATCACCACAATCATATTGGGCACCAAGAAATAAAACTTCTGGAATGCATTTTTGAATCCTGTGTCTGCAAAAGTCTCGACTTAGTTCTAGGTACAAAGAATAGAATGAAAGTCACTGCTTTACAAGCATGAGGACCACAAATGAGTCCCAAGCACTTAAAAATCACTTGTGAAAAGCTGAACTTAGAGCCAATTTCAGGTGAGATTCCAAATGTAGGGGTCATATGTGTAATATGTTGTTCCATTGTGGGGCATTGAAGGAGAGCATCCAGGGAGAAAATGCCAGTGAGAGGAGGTAAGGCTGGGATGAAGTCCCAGGGTACACTGGGAAACAGCCAGGGTGAGCAAGGTGGGAGGCAGAGGGTGCTGTCTCAAAAGCCACGAGGTCTAGGAGACAGCTTTAGAGCTTCCAGAGCTGCTGAATCAGCTGAAGGCTGAGTAAGGTGGCAGTGAACAGAGCAGCACCCTGCCCCCGCTTGCCACATTTGGCAGACTTGGCAAGAACAGGTGCCGAGCAGGATGGGGCAGGAGCCAGCCATGTAGGCTGAGGCAGACTCACAGGAAGAAGAGAGACAGCATGTGACCAGTGCAGTCATGCTTGGAATTGAATGCCCTGTGGTCTCAGTCTTGAAATTATTAATGTTATCTTGAGTTTGGGGTTTCTAAGTTAAATCTGATGGGACAATAACAATAGAGTATGAGCTAGGGTGTTGGCACCTCAGCTCCTCACAGTCCCACGGCCTCCAGCCTACCCCAGTACAGGATCTTGGTCACCTTCCTCCAGTCACAACATCAAACCCTTACCCCCACCTGGGAACCCACACCCTGGCTTGCCTCCCCCACAGGCCTCCCCACCTGCCGGCCACCTTCTCATTGGCGAGGGAGAGAAAGGGAGAGGATAGGGAGGTTCCATTGTCACCCTTGACCTTCAGTGGGGACTGGGCACAGAGTAGGGATGCTCCAGGTCAGCCACATGCCCTCGGGACAGGGAAGTGGTGGCCATCTACCCCACAGAGCATTTGGCTGGCTACTTGGGGAGTCACAGCACCTACCTCCATACAGGCCCAGGGGCCTCCTGGCACAGGACTGCAATCCCTGGTGGAAGTCTTCAACCAGGAGTTGAGGCAGCCACCCTGGGAAGGGGATATTGACTTCCTTTTCCCTGGTCAGACCTCACATTTTCATTTTACATCAGGCCCTGCAAATTTATGGGGCCACTCTAATGAAGTGATAGCTTTATGAAGTTTAACTCTGAAAAGGAGCAAAGAAGTGGGCAGAAGCTGACAGAAGATGTAAGGTTAAACATAGTTGGTCATTTCTTGGAGTGAGAGGTACAAAGCATATTGGTATGGTGTGGGACATACGGGAATACAGGCAAGGGGCAGATATACGACTGGTAACCATTCCTTTAGAAAGGAAGAGCATCTAGATCTGGAGCCAGGAAGAAAAGAGAAAGGACACAAATTCAGGAAGGTGTGTGAGTTTTGTGGTGGGTCCATGAGATAGGCAGAATCTGCTGGTTTCCATTTAATGAATGAAATATAAAAGATGGCCATAGGCTGAGTGTGAAGCTGGGAGAGCAGTGCGCAAGGGTGGAGAAGAGATGGAGGTCCAAGAGAACTGGAGGATATGGTGGAATGGACAGTGTGGATATTGGGATATTTATCTACTTATTTGCATTTTGTCTCTCACCCTAATGAGGATGTGTATTCCAAGAGGAAAAGAATCATGCCATCTGTCCTCACCTCTGTCCCTCAGGCACAGAACCTGGCTCTGAGGAAAGGAAGAGGAAGAGAGAGGAGTCAGGAATGACAGTTTAATAAATCATGAATTATGTTTAGTCTATGTCTCCTAGAAAAAGAATGTGCATGTGACCATATAATCAGAATGCAGTTTGTATGTTTGTAAGTTGATGTAACTGTGTGGTACCCTTACATTCTGAATGTGCTAAATGAGGCTTCACCCCAGGCAGATCTTACATGCCTTCTTACTCAGCTATCTACCTTACCTTCTTGCCCCTTCCGGAATTGGGTAGTGTCCCCTGTGGACCACTATCTCTCTCAGTTTCTAGCCCTCACTTCCCTCGGGGTGAGATGGTCATGAAGCCTTCTCCTAGAACTGAGGGCGTTGGAAAGTCCTTTCCTCCCAGTGGTTACTGAGGAGCACAACAAAAAGTGGGCCAGAGAGGAAGGTAATTGCCCTAATTTCAGGCCCTTTCTCAAATTATCCCCTGCCAGCAGGTGGGGGCATCACTATGTAATGTGTGGATACACAGGGTAAAGGTTGCTAGGTAAGGCTGAGGTGTCAACCAAGGTCGGTGGCTGCTAATCTGCCCTAGTGTCTTGATGGGGGAGAGGCCTCTGCTGGGCTAAATGCAAAGGTGCTCCTTTTGAGTAAATTTTTTTTGGTCCAGCAAACAACATTTCTGGGGAGTCCCAGCTAGAGTCTGTGTTCTGTGTGATGATATCCAGGTCAAGTTAATCAGCCTCACAATGACTTGCAGCAGAGAGGAGCACTAACATCTTCAGGACACTTTCCCTTGCTAGCCAGTCCTCACCACACAGCCCTCCTCTGAGGTCAGCTGGAGGCCACAGTCATTCTCCCCTTGTACCTGTTAAAAAGCTGAGGCCTAATTTGTGAAATGACCCATAGATCCTTAGACTGGAGAAAACTTTCCAAATTTACAAAACATGTTCCCTTCTGTTATTTCATTTGATTTTTGTAACTACAGAAGGTGACCTAGACAGGTATACTTAGTCTCATTTTATAGAATTCAGAAGGGCTGACATGGCACAGTTGGTTAAGTGGTAAATTAGAAGACAAGTCATTGGGTTTCCACTTTAGTGCCATTTAACCCCTCCCCTCTGCTTCACAACCAAAGACACTTGCAATCTTATGACAGCTGCTCCAGCCCCTAAGAGGACAACTGTCAGGTTCCTTTACTCATCTCTCAGGACACAGGGTCTACTCCTTTCACTATAAGCCAGAGAGTTGAGGACAAAAAAGGATACTTGACTCAAAAGAGAAAGAAACTCAAATAGGTTCATAATATCTGAATCTCAAAGTCAAAATCCAAGTCCATCTTGTTTCCTGTAAATCTATATTGAATCAATGATGCAAAAAGAAACATGGCTAAAGGAGACTACCCAAATCCCCAGGATTGCTTCTGAGTCCCAGGTGTCAGTAGAAGCATTGGGGAGGGACAAAGTAGAACCACATTCTAAAGGCTTCACATGAAAGAGCATCATGATGGTTTTTACAGGCCTCAGATGCTTTCACCTTAGTGGGATTCTTCCTCCATAAAAATAACATTAAAAAATACATTTTCCAACTGTGTTGATACAAAGACAAGTATGTTATTATTAATGTTCAAGCATTTTATTTAACCCAAAAGTTCATTTTTTTTTCTCCTGAATTGAAAAGAAATGAAATCATTGTTTGTGAACCCCTAAAAGAATCGTGAGCGTAGGCACTGCCCCTGGTCCTTCCTCTGCCCCTGGCCTGGTGGATTAGCTGGCCCTGGCTTCAAGGCTCCAGGCCTTCAGTGAGTCACACACTCTGGCCACATTCTCTATTGTTCTTTGCTGTTGTGCGTCAGTTAATAAAACTGATAACTGATCACACTCATGGCACATATAATATCAAAGAAGAAAACCTTCTATTTCTTCTCTGTGATGTTAGAGAATTCTCAAATCTCTCTAGCTATGATTTTAATCTCTCTGCTTTTGTTAAGCTTCCAACAGTTGAGTTGTCACCAAATATGTTAGTAGTACAAAATATCTGTAAGTCCCCTGAGCTCACCCTTCCAGCTGTTACAATAAATGTACAAACTAAAGGAAAACCAAAACCCCACAAGATTTTAACGCAATGATGGATGATTAATTTCTATTTCTCTTTCCTCCTCCCCTGTATGTGTTTGGCTGAAAACTACCTCCCCAGTGTTTTTGGGCCCTTGAGTAGAAGTATGCCAATGCCGACATGGAGAAATTGAGCTAGATTTTCATGCCTTGGAATTCACTATGTAATCAGCCCCAAGCCTTTTGAGCTTCAGCCATGATTAGTTGTAATGTGTTTATGGGGCCAAGAGAATTTAAAACATGCAAGACATGAGTCAGGAAAGGATAATAATATCAAAATCCTTATTTATTCTAGGTTTTAATCTAATCTCATTGGGTTCTACACACATCATTGTTTTTCTTGGATATTAGTAATGCAGAAAGAGATGAGAAAACTCCCCACAGAATTTATACATTCAGGCCCACACCCAACCGGTTCAGATTCCATATGGAGGAGTTATGTTCCCTAAACTCACGTCCTAGATATAGGCTCAGCCCTAGAAGGTCATGTTTGGTTTTCTTTTCATTTGGCTAATAACCCAGTAAATATTTGCTCTCATGACCAAAAATTATGTTGAAAAATATTCAAGCAAATTGAATGCCAAAAAAACATGGGCATGCAATGGAAAGCCACAATGCAGGAAGCAATTGTGACATCAGGAAGCTGCCTTCTCTCTCTGCAGTCAATAGAACCATCTTGAATAAACTTTGAAAATAGTGGTTCCAAATCTACGCTTTTCCAAAGACCTCTTGTAAGTCCTTTCGATTTTCATAGCTCATAAATATTAGTAATATTTTTTTCCTAAAAACTAAGACTAACCTAGCTTCAGAGAGCAGCTAAATAGCAATTAATTCCACAGTGTAATTTGAAAACTTCCAAGAAAGTATGTTGTCCCCAAAGAGGTACCAAACAACACTCATCTAGGTGTCCACACTTCACACTGACCATCATTGTGAAGACTTCATTGTTTCAAATATTATTCGACCTTCAAAAAGAATTAAATTCTGATGCATGTTACAACATGAATAAACCTTGAAGACATTGTGATCACTGAAATAAGACAGGCACAGAAAGACAAGTACTATATGATTCTACTACATGAGGTCCCTATAAGTAGTCAAATTTATGCAGACAGAAAGCAGAGTGATGGGTGCCAGGGGCTGGGGGAAGAAAGCATGAAGAGCTATTATTTTATGGAGACAAAGTTTCAATTTGAGAAGATAAAAAAGTTTTGTGGCTGGGTGATGGTGATGGTTGCACAATAATGTGAATATACTTAATTCTATTAAGCTGTACATTTAAAAATAGTTAGGATGGTTAATTTTATGTTATGCATATTTTCACCATAACAAAAATGAATTTCGTCATTTTTTCATTCCTTTGACTTCTCCAACAAGCCTTCATACAATATAAATACTTTTCCCAGTGCAGCTTGAACATCAGTAGTCACCAATGTTTGACAGCTTTTATTAGCCTGAGGTTCATAGATTCTGACTCCTGATGAAGAAGGGAGGATATATCAAAGTATGCAACATTGTTGTATGGGGCAGGGGTAAAAAAAAAGAGAGAGAGAAAGAGAGGATAAAAATTTTTCCTGGAAGAGGGACCATAATTTTTATTAGATTCTCTAATGAGTCTGAGCCCAGCCCTCAAAAAAGTTTCAGCCTTAAAGGGCATTAGTTGACTAGGTTAATGCCTTGTCTTTAGAGTGAAAGGAAAGTAATAGTAACAAGCATCATAATGGCATAGCTGTCACTTAGGGAGCACTCCCTTTGTGTCAGGCACTTGTCCATGCATTTCTACTCTGTTACTTTGAATCATTCTTAAAACAATCCTATGCAAGAGCTGCTAGGGTTGTTTAAATTTTTTTAAGCTTTTAATTCTTCTATTTTAGTGATAGTAAAATGTACATGACATAAAATTTGCCATTTTAACTAGTTTTAAGTGTACAGTTCAGTACATTTACACAGTTGTGTGACTATCATCAGAACTTTTGCATCTTCCCAATCTGAAATTCTGACTATTAAACAAGATCTCATGATTCCCCTCCTTCTCTACCCCTGGTAACAACCATTCTACTTTTTATCTCTATGGATTTGGCTACTCTACCTCATGTAAGTGAAATCATACAGTATTTCTCCTTTTCTGACATGTTTGCTTCACTTAATGTAATGTCCTCAAGGATCATCCATGTTGTACCATGCATCAGAATTTCCTTCCTTTTTCAGGATGAACAATTTTTCATTGAACATACATACCACGTTTTGTTTATCCACTCATCCATTGATGAAAATTTGAGTTGCTTCCACCTTTTGGCTATTGTGAGTCATGCTGCTTAGAATTTAGGTCTTTAAATAGAAACTGCTAGTTTTATTTTTATTTTATAAATAAAGACATACACATAGAAAAAGGAAATCACTGTCAAAGGTCACATGAATGGCAGTAGTGGAACCAGGATTTGAACCTAAGGAGGTGGGCTCCAGAGCTCACCTCAGATATCATACTGTGCCTTGATCCAATTATTAAAAGAAGGCGAGTAAGTTTGTCAAACACTGTCATATTTACATTACAGTTCTTTCTTAAAACCCTATCAATGTCCAACAAGCATTCACAAATTAGTAAATAATTAAATAGTTAACACATAACACTGAAAACCACTAAAACAAAAATAAGCAAGAACCAACTACTAGGAGAATGTGCAATGAGAAGTAAAGGTGTAAAAGCCTTGCCTCCTACCTGAGCGTAAGTGATGGTAGGTCTTTCTGGAAGATCAAGTTTATTCAAATATCTGGGGAGAAACATTAGGTTATGTCATTGGTAATTTAAAGTCATATTTTTAGATTAGAACAACTGCTGACATGATTTAAGTTAGAATATAAATTTTTCATATTTAGTATATATTTTTGCTATGTAAATTTTATTATGAAAACTTTCAAACATAAGCAAAAGTAGATTTTAAATATTATATGAGTCTCTGTATTTACTCACCAGACTCAGCTATTATCAAGACTTTTGCATCATTTATTCCTGTTTTTCTTTCTTCCTCCCTTCCTTTTTTTTGATTGGTAAAGAATTTTAAAAATAATATCACCCTCATGTTATTTTACTTCTTTGTATTTAGCATATACCTCTTAAAAAAATAATAGACATTCTTACATAACTACCATGGCATTATCACACCCTAAAAAATTAAAAATAAGTTCTTGGTGTCATGTTGTATCCATTTTGTATTTAGATTTTTCTGTATGTCTCAGTTTTGTCCTTTGCCTCTTGACCTGTGTGAGTCAGGATCCCAGAAAGATTCATATATTGCATAGCTGATAGTCTTTTAAATCTCTTAATTTAGAGCTTGGCCTCAATTTGTTGTTGTTGTTGTTGTAGTTGTTTATTGGCTCTTTGAAGATCAGCCAGGTCTTTTGTTATATAGAAATCTCTCTCCCTGGATCCATCTGTTCAGTTATTCTCAATGTCATTTAACTTGTAGTTCTATCTCTGCAGTTTCTGTAAATTGGAAGTTCTCTTAAAATGATCTGTTAAATTTACGTTTACCTCTGAATCTTTTGTGATTTGCTTTATTTACAAGAATATTTCATAAGTTGTGTACTCCCTATTGCATCACCTCAGGAGGCACCTACCATCTGCCCACCCCATCCTTTAGCGATGTTCAGATAGTGACAACTGCTTTTTCCAATGTAAAAATCCCTATCAAACTTTCATTTATTGATTTCCTCATTGATGATCTGTGCCTGAATTGGATACTTCATTGTTATGCTATTACATAAAAAACTACCACCAAAACTTAATGGATTAAAACAATAAACATTTCACTTGCTCACAGTTCCATAGATGGCAGTTTGGGCAGAACTTGGGTGGGCAGTTTTTCCTTATCATATATGAGATGTTGGCTGGGAACATTCATTCTACTGCATTTAGCTGGTGGCTGGGCTGATAAGTTCAACAAGGTTTCATGTCTGGCTCCTCAGCTCTCATTTGTATGGCTGCTCTTCCACATGGCTAGCTTGGGCCTTCCAATGTCATGATGGTCTCTGCGTAGTCTTACAAAACAACTTTGAAGAGGAAGTGTTCCCAGTGACAAAGACAAAAGCTGCAGGTCCCTAAAGACCCAGCTCTGGAAAATATATAGCATGACTTGCACATCATTCTGTTGTTCAGAACAAGTCATAAGGCCAGGGTAGATCAAAATGATTGGAAAGAGACTCTATTTCTTGATGAGCAGTCACAATGTCACACTGCAAAAGAAGATGGCAGATGTTATTGGGGAAATTTTTGGAAGCACAGTCAATCACAATTATGTGTTGGTGGATCAGGTGGTGACAGCTTCATATCACCATCATAGAGTTCCCATCATATTCTCATCTAATGGTTTCCTCCACTGATGACCTGTGCTCTAGTCAGATTATTCATTATATGTAAAATGGTGACATTCAAATCCAGTCAAATCTTTCACAGTTTTTGTAAAGAATCTTCTTTTATCAATAGAGCTACTACATTTATACATAAAAGCAGGGGAAATGTTCGATTATTTTTCTTAGTTGCCAATGTTTGGACAAAGGACTTGATGTCTAAGTTACCTGAAATTGTTACCAACAAATCATTTTGTTTTGTTCTGTTTTGTTTTGTATGTATGCATACATTGTTTTGTGGTTGTTTTTAGCCCTGTCCCCACCACATACACATACTTCTGGCATTGCCTTTGCTTTTAAGCAGAACTAGTACTCTTTTTAATGGAACATATTTGACATTTTAACATTGTGTAAATTTAAGATGTACAACCTCTTACTTTGATACATTTACATATTGTAATATGATTGCTGTTGTATTGATATCACATTGTATGATTATAGTATAACATCATTATATTTATTCTACAGTGCATTAGATCAGTATGGCTTATTTACTACTCATTGCAAATTTTTACCCTTAAATATTACCAATTCCACCCCCAATCTACCCATTCATATATTTTTTAAATCATGAGTTACTAAATAATTCTGAATACTGAAATTTTCAATTCACATTGCACAAATTTTGCCTATATCCTGCGATTTTACACTTGTATTTTTTCTCTTACTCTGAAAATATTGACTGAAATTGCTCATTTATTTTATCCTACAAAATATGAAAAATAACCAAAAGTAAAATGACCAATATTACTACTAACAATAAGATTACTGAATGGTGTATAACGCTTTGTTGTAGCTCTATTTGTCCCAAACTATTTCACTACATATGCAAAGGTTAAATAATGTTCTCTAAAGTTATTTGAAATAATTCTTTTCTCTACATGATTATGTCGCCAAATAGAGAATGAGTTGATTCATTTTAGAGTGTTTTGAAATTGTTTATTTTTTGAATCCACAAAATATTGACATGATTCAGAGAATTTTCATTTCTATCTTTCCCCTCTTCTCTCTCCTTTAAGTAATGATTTTTTTTTTAATTTATCTCTCCAGTGTTGCTTTTTAGGATATAAGCAAATAGTATATTTATATTGCCTCTCTTATGCAAAAAATTTGTGTTCTACATTAATATTTTTCTCATTTCTTTTTCTTTTATCACTCTCTCTCTTTTTTTTTTTTTTTGGCCATATAAAATTTTTTTGAATGGATGCTCTATTGTTTATTCCCACAATTTCCTATTAATGGAGACACCTAGGTTGTTACCAATATTTTCTAACACTAATATGTCACAATGAATAATTTTGTACATAAGCCTTATTGTATTTTTTGCAGTGTGTCTATTACATAGATTCAAATAAATGAGATTTCTGGATCAAAGAACAAAATCATATAAAATTTTTCTTGACATCACCTAATTTTCCTTTTTAGAGCTTGTATTATTTTACATTTTCACCATCAATATATGATAAGGTCTGTTTCTTCACAGTCTCACCAATAAATTATCTAACAAACATGATTTTTTTGCCAGTTCTGTCTACATGTACTCTTAATTTGCATTTATTTCACCATGAAGGCGGTCGTTCATCTTTTCATGTGTTTAAGAGCCATTTTATTATTTTTTTAATTTATTTTTTCTTTGCTAACTGCCTGCTATCATTTGTCCATGTTACCACCAGAAGGTTTTTTTTTTTTCATCTCAAATTTTAGTTCATTATTAATGGTAGTTGCTGTTTAAGATACAAGTTTGCCAATGTTTATCTTAAGTTAGTGTACAGTGGTTTTCTCCCACATGGGTTTTGGAGATGGCACCTGACATTTTGAAGACACATCATGGTTATTGAGCATCCTCGGGCCAAGCCAGCACACCAACAAGGTTCCCTGGGAAACTCTAACAGGCTGTTACTTAGATTCTGGGATTGGTAGTCAGACTCAGCCAGGGGCACCAGGAGCCCACTTCATAAGTCAATCTAGTGAGAAGTATCTCGGCAGAAGAAAAGTTAGGCCTGGTCTCTTTGCCTTCGAGCAAAGGAAACATCCATCCTGAGGGAGCCAGGAGGTTAGGAGGCTGCCTCAGACACCCCCGGAGGCCATCTGGGCCTGCTGAGGGGTCCCATGCTTGCCGGCAACTATTTATCTCAAGCGGGAACAGAAGCCATGGTATCCAAGGAAAGGAACAGTATATTCATGTCAACCTGCCTGGGTCTGAGGGGATGGCCGTGTTCTTCTGACATCATGGGGGCTCCCCTGGAGTATATTATGTTTATGCTATTAGAGCTCAGAAAAGTGGCTCTCAGGGACTCCATTATTTTATTTACCCAGGCACGCAATCAATTCAGTATGATAAATTCTTGGTAACTGATTTATTCTAAGGCCCCAATGACTAGTTCAAGTAGTGACCTAAGACAATAGACAGGTGATTACATTGTTTTTTGTTTTTTGTTTCCCCCCCCCCCCCAAGGAAAATGAGATGGTGTGTTCATGTGATCTGAAACCCAGGGAAACTGAGAGAAATATCAAGTCATATCACTCTAAGATCAGAAGGAAAAGTGAAGATGATTTTGATTATGTCATAATCTTGTCTATTTACATTCTTATCACAATCCCACAGTTAAAAAATAATGATTATATTGTAATAACTATATATGATATCAAATGGGTACTAGACTTATTCAGTGATCACTTTGTATGGTGTATAAATGTCTAACCACTATGTTGAACATCTGAAACTAACATAATATTGTATATCAATTATAATTGACAAATAATTTTTAAAACATATTATAAGATATAGTTTTATATCATGCTTTAAAAGTTACAAGGAACTTTCACATGTCATGCTCACAATAAGCATATCAGTGTGAGGAAAGGCACTTTTAAAGACCATCTGGAAAGACAAGAAAACAGATGCTAATTGGGGTGAACCAGCTCAGAGTCGGTAAGGGGGCACCACCATGACAACTTAAACCCAGAGGGGCCAGCCTCCAGGCATGCGGCCTGTGTAGTTGTACAGGACCCCACACTTAGACCTGCTCATGCTCAGCTCAGTGCTTTGCTGTTGCTGTTTTAATATCTTTTGTTTTTGTACAGAGGGCGCTACGTTTTGAACAAGGCACCACACATTGAAGAGCCAACTAACCCAGACTCCACGTTTATTTTTTTTCCTAAGAATTGAAGCAGCAAATCAAAACTTACTGAAACAAGTTTTCTTGAATATCTTTTGTTTCAAATAGAATTGATAATTGAGGTTTTGTTTAAAGACAATGGCCAGATTACTGAAAACTGTAACACCTACCAGTGAAGCTCTGACTGCTTCACTGACTTTAGCTCCCAGTTCTGGGCCATGGACAGACAGGTACCTGGTGACCACTTTTGATGACATTCTTTGGTGCCTACAATACATGGAAAGTAGCTACTTTATTATTTGAATCAGATTAAATACTTTTTAAAAGCAATCAAACATAGTACAAAGATTTGTTTTTAAAAAAGGAAAAATAAAAATGTTTATTTTTCCTGGAATTTTATTATAATAAATATTGATTCAATACATAGACTGTGATGTGGAGCTCTAAATTTTATTTTTTCCCAAAGAGATGTACATAAAAGTCATGTTTGTGTTAATGAGATTTGATCAGCAATCCCCTAGTGAGCCAGGAACATTCTTGCCACTGGCAAAGACACCTGACATGACAGTAAGACCTATAGAAGTCTTATTCACAGTGTCATTCTAGAATCACAAAAAGTTTCTGCTTAAAATGCATCTTTAATTTTTCTCCAAAAATGTATATGAATTACTAACATTTGAAAATTTACCGAGTGATTAATTTAAAAGATGTTAGATGGCAAGAAAAAAGAGAGGATGAGCAATGATAGCTACAGAGAAAGGCTGATCAATGTATATTTGCTTATTTAAAATAAAAATATTTTATATAGAACCCCTTGTATTCTGGGTTTCTTACTAAGTACTGGGATTCAAAGAAAAATAATATAAATATAAAACATTTTCTAATAAATACAATTGCATGGATCCTAATGACAATGGAATATATAAAATATAAATTTTTTTCTTTTCTATCATGGGTAATATGCTAAAATACACTGTAAAAATTGTAAAAAAGGGAGAAATGCTTTCTAACATCATTATTTGGAATAGCATGATGGCCAGTTTAACCAGTTTCTCAAACAAGTCGATAAGAGAAGATCTTTGCGATATCCAATTTGATTTATTATTCACTTGGGAATTAACAGAGAATGAATCTTGATATAAATTCCTCTGTAGGTTTTATTATATTGACATTTTGGTGGGTAGATAATATATAGAACCCTTGGGTATATTACTATCAAGGATGCTATTGATTCTATCAGCAGCATTATCCTGCAATTTTCCCTCATAACTATTTATGCAACTCTCTGTGATTTGTAATTCAGTGTAATCATTTTCTGTGGCAGCTCCAATTTTCTTTCTATGGGGCACCTAGGCTACATACAGGAACAAGGTTTGTTTTAAGCCCAAAGCTTTGGGGTTTAGTTTTAGAATAATGGAGAAAAGATCAAAGTCGTTTTAGAATCGGAATTAATTGTTAAGGATGAGAAGGAAACATTAGTCTTTTATTTTATTAGTTTTGTGAGGTGGATCAGAGATAAGCAGTGGCAAAGTAGGAGAACACGATAAAATCAGAGGCGTTTCCATAGGAGTAGCACAGGAGGAAATGAGCAGAGACCAGATGCTTGAACAAAGTTGCCTCTATTTTTCCTTGATCTCAGTCCCTGCTGGCTCCTCTGGTACCTGCTCCTTAGTGTTTTGCAGGCAAAGAGTATGTGACAGTGACCTGGAGCAAGGTCTGGGGACAGGGTTTCGCTTTTTCTTGTTTAGCTAAAGGATGGCAACATCAAGGTGATTACACAAAATATGCTTGTTTAGTTTTCTCCATCCAGAGTGAGGAAGGAACTAACAGAAATAGACATAGATGGACATTGAAACCCCCGGCATGCAGATGCATCAGAATCAGAAAAATATGTTCACGTCTCTCAGCTTTCTTAAGGAAGCTCTGGGGAACTAGAAACAAACTCTCCAATGAGGCCTGCTCAACTGAGGATAACGAAAATCCCAAAACTATAGCTCATAATTTTGCTGGAACTTAGTCTCCAAGCTTGGTCACAGAACCCTGAGTCAGTATGTTCAATGCAGAGGTGTACCACACACAGTTTTGCCACTGCATAGCAGGTTGCCACTTCTGGACCTGCAGCAGTAGCCTTGCTTTCCTGTAGATGGAAATTCTCCAACAGCAGTAGCCCTAACCCACTACCATGGACCAGTCATCAGTCATACACAAGAAACAACCTCAGCCAGGGCTCTTATACTCTTGGCCTTTTAATATCGTGCCTCAGTGGATAGGTTCTCTGGCACAGTCTGGGGATTTTTTTTCTTGCCCCTCCACATTCCTACTAGAACACAGATGCAAGTTTCCCTTAACATGTGCTTTCTTAATCTGGGAAATGCATGGAGCCTCTTGCCTTGTAATACATAAGCTGTTTCATTCATAAAGTCTTGTCCTGGGAAATGCTTCATTCATTCCTGCAGCAGACCCACATTGGGAGAGCAAGGGCATTCAAAACCTTGGGAGCTGGAAGACAATAGTGGAGTGCTTGGCAGCAGCTTCCAGGCGGTATTAGCAACATGCTTTGACGCCAGGGAGAGAATAAAACACCGCAGTTCTTTATTTGTCTCTCTGTAGCAAAAGAGTCTCTTTGCCTACAGTATAGATGCCAAATCCTCAGGACCTGGGTGAAGAAACGATGCGTTCGCTGTGGATTGGCATGAAGTCAGGTACTCCAAGACAGCAAGGCATTTAGCTTGAAAGCGTTTGCCGTTGAAAGAGAAAACGAGAATTGTGGGATTTTGTTGTCAATCAGACCTAAGCTGGCTTCCTCTCGCACTGGACAACACACAGAATCCTCACCGTGCACCCCACCGCCCCCCGCCAGGCCAGGCCGCAGAGCCAAGCTGGCCTTCTCCTCTGCCACCAAAGGCACATGCTTCCATTTCCAAACCTAATCATGGGCAACTTAAATCTTTCCACCATTACCCACGTTAGTAATTGCAAAATAATAAACATGACAAAATTCAGATTAATAGGGCATCCGGTATAACTCCTTTTGCAGAGAGAGCCCTCTGGAATCCCAAGCATAATAGGTCTGTGTTTATTTCTCTACCAGCAGCATAATGTGACTGATTTACAAGAGTTTAACTCAAGTGTTAATCTGACAGTGACGAAGAGCTCCTCACTGGCAGTCACTTACACTATCATATTAGTCGCCTCCTCTATTAAAGCAGTGTGGTCGATAATTGCAATGCTTTTATGTCTAGTGGTTCTGACAAGCCTCTCTTCAAGTCACATATGGGCGGTCTGGCTCTCTGCTCAGCCCCACAGTGGCAAATAATTTAAACTGAGAAAGTATTGTTCTCCACGTATTGTGGAGCAAGGGCAGTTCAAGGAAACTGAGACTGTGCATGGCTACCTGCTGGTGTGTAGTAAAATAAGATGGACATGATACTGGGTTGGGAGTACAATTAAAGCTATTTTGTACCGATGTGTTGCTGGACAGATGAGTTTCCACATGGCAGAGCTTTATGATCTTTAAGGTAGACTGAACTAATAGATTGGTGTGGAGCGCACTAAGTTACCAAGGATGAGAAAGCAGGCAGTAGTACATTTGAACTACAGGTTTCTCATATGCTCCGCGTCATGCTGAGTTTTTATAGCTCCTGGCTTTCAAAAAGCCTGTTTCAAAGAGGTTTGCGCTAGACTGGGCACGCAGTTTTGCTCTGCAGATATTGTCGCTACCGATTTAGTGGAATGCAATTAGGAAGCCTAAATTAAGTGGTAATGGAGAACCAGCTCTTGAAACTGGGGTTTCCACGGCAACCACTGCTTACAATACAGCCTTCAGTTAGTTTTCCCACTTTATCTGCAAAATGCACAATTGAGCTTTAAAACAGCTCAGCGCTGAAAAACGCACTGTAAACAACTGTTTGCAATGAGAGTTTTACACTGTCTTTAAATACAACAAACTATCTCAGAAAATTTACTTGTCCACGCTAAAAAGCAAAATCTGAGTTGTCAGTCAGTGAGTGATTATGAAATTTATAATTCCTCTCCCTTCTGGGGGTTTATTTTGAAGGGAAGATATCACGAGTCATTAGGCCTCTTAACTTTGGTCTTTCTTGCCCCATTTCCAGCTCCCCCGACAATCCGTATGTCCCACCGGTCCCTTGCTCAAATGCATTTTTATGTCAGCAAACACAGTTAGTTGTCTTAAATAAACACTCAGTGTGCTCCTTTGCAAGATTCTTTTCATATTTTGATAACACTTTACAAATTTTTCTTATATGTTCTCTTCATGTCATAGACCTGAAGGACTTTCATATTCATACTGATGCGTATTTATCCTTTTTCCAGATTACTATGCTTTTGAGTCTTAACATTTCTATTTCATTTATCTATACATTCAACTAGGAACTTCTGTGCCAGTATACGTAGACAAGACAGAGTTCAAAGATAGTATCAAAATAAGTGTACTTTTACCACATGGCTATTAACCATAAGGTTATTTAAAAATAACCATGGAGAATTTGTACTTTTGTAAAATTCATTCTCCTTCATGGTAGGAAATCCATATTTTATTATTACAGGATTGTCACTTTCATTTCGGTGCATCAGGAATACACACACATACATACAGAGTTACACGTGTGCATGCATTTTTTTAGTGGGAAAAAAATCAAATTGGATTCTGCAAAGAGGAGAAGAGGATGGAATCAAATGTGGGATCTCCTAGCTGCAACGCTCTGTTTAATTGCCAGTTCTAACAGGATGAGCCCTGGAACATGTCCGGACAGACTCAGGCAGCTGGTGAAAACTCACGGACCCCCGGCAGCACAGAAAGTAGCATTGCCCAGCAGTTCATGCTCTCTCAAAGTTGTCTTAATACCTGTGTGCTATTTTCACTGGAGAACATGCAGACAGAGGGGCAGAAATCATGTGTGTGTCCTTACAGTACCTCACATTTATGTGACTCTTACAGAGAAAACTAGATTCTGGTGTCACTGGTCACATGAACCTTCATTTGATATTTGCTGTAGACTTGGTGTGTCAGGTGGGGAGAATGTCTCTTATAGCAAGCCTGGACCTTCAGCAATATGGCCTGCCTACTTCAGTTCTGACATGTGGCAAAGTCTTCAGTTTTGACCCAATGCAGATTCAGGTGGTGCCATTGCTTTCTGGAAAATTTATTCTTTTTCTCTCACTGCTTAGTGAGACATACTGTCAAAGTGGCTTTGACAATTTTCACATTTTAAGAATATAAATGTTGAAGAAAACCAAAAGATCACATAAAAAATTAGCTATTTTAATAAGGCTTGTGGTATTTTTAAAAGAGTCTTTGTTGCTTATCTTGACATTGTTATAAACCCAAAGCTTTATTGTAGGCCTTTATTATGAAAATACATCCATTAACTTATATCTTTAAGTATTTAAACTTGAAGAAATTGTATGCATCTTTTTGTTCAATAATTGATAAACTTGAGAGATATTATCTGACCACTACCAATGAGACAAACTCTGTCTTTCCCATACCTTAAAATAAAATGTTAATTCCGTGAGGTCTAAATTTAAATCTTCTATGGGAACAAACCTACAGCAGTAATGTGCTCACAACTTTTGGTCGGCATCTTATTTTGACTTTGCTGACATTTTCTCCAAAGTACACAAGGATGCCCTGAAACTATCCTACTCTGGCACTAATGTACATATTATGGTGTATGCATTCCATTCCATTCAACCAATCTTTGGAACAAAGGAAAGGTTCTAGTGTAAGAAAATATCTTAGCATATTCCAAAACCACATTTTTTGAAAACTACATTTTTAGACTAAACATATGTTCAATGATTTGCCCTCTCCAGGGAGCAGATTTTAATTCAGGCCTTGGATTATATGGAGGCTACATCACAGAGAAGGTCACGTGGGGCCAGAGGTAGGCCCCGTGGTATTTTGCTGTGGTGGGTCTCCTCCTGATTGTACGAAGAACTCCACATACTGAGTGGTCACAATGCCAGGGAGCACCCGGGCAGGCTTTCTGCCAAGTGCCTACCTGTGAATGTGTGCCCTACCCTCCTGGCACTATATGAAGAGCGACCAATTCACTCAACTTCTACCCACTTCCAGCCTAACCAAGCCACTCCCTGAAAGCAGAGAAATGCTTCACCGCTGGATTTTTATAAGGTTACAATTATCCCCTTAGCTCTTAATTTCCTCTTTCTTCTACTTAAACTTTAATTTCAGGTTTCTTCTAGATAATGCAGATGTTACTTTCTAGACAGAATTAAAGGAAAGTTAACCAAGGGTATAGGGTGCAGGTTTTTTGCCTTATAATGCATCTTAATAACTCAAAGCCACCTTGAATAATGGGAATATTATTAATCCATCTCCACTTTTCTATTTTGTCATGACTTGACATTTTGATATCAGTTGGTGTTATTTTAATTACAGCAGTGAACATCCCATGTATCATGATGAGAGAGCCTGTATACACATATCTTGGAAAGTCCTCCTGGATCCTTGTGATCCGTTTCACTTTTGAGGCTTAACTGCATGTTTCGTCTTCTAATGAGTGTATAAGTGTTGAATTCCTTTCTCAAGGAAGCTATGATTAAATTATTGCATCAAATTACAGTATTTCATTTTTTCTAGTGGGGAGAGAGGGGAGCTGAAGGTGGATATGATTGTTTTTTTTTTTCTTTTCCTTAAGCAATGTTAGTTTTAAACATTTAAGGAGCCCAAAGGTTAAAGTAGATTAAAACACAGTCTACCATGAACTTTCAAAATAGAAATAAATATGGTTGGTAGAAGATGTTCTCTGTTTTGATTCCAAGGAAATGATTTTGTCATCCTTTTCTCTCAGGTGAAGTAAATATCTTTAAAGTAAGCACAATAAATATGTTTCTAAGCAGAGAGTATTGTAATTAGTTCTTCCTCTTTTGCGAGGTGGCGTACATCAGATTACTTCTAATTACTCCCAAGCAGTTTGCTGGTTTCTTATTTTGGTGAAGAGTTTCACAATACATCTTTACAGCCATAAAGATACTCATTTGCTTATACTGAGGTCTTTATGAGCAACTCACCTCGTTCTTATTTGAGAGGCAAAATTAAAGGCAAACACTGTTACATTTTCACCTTTAAACACAGCAATCTATGCATACTGAATAATCAAAGCTGATAGGCTGCCTGATATTTTGTAATAAATTCTTCCATTTACAGACTTTTCTTTGACAGGGTAGCTGGTAATGCTATAGAAATTGATTATTTGTGATGTTCTTATTACTGCTTAAAATATCTAATTAATTTTCCTCCACAGATTTGGATTTGGCTTGCTGCATGCAATGTGACAAACAAAGAAAGCTCCTTAACTGGACGGACTGTCCCGAGGCACAAGGTGATGTTGACAGCAAATCTGATCTGAATGAATTTTGTCAAATTTAATTTCAATGGAATTTAAAAACTCAGAAACAAGGATGTAAATGAGTTTTTTGTGCTTCTGGGGTGTTTTCTAATAAGTCTTTACAACCCTATAAAATATGCTTGGAGCATATAGCTTTATTTCAAACACATGGACATTTACAAATATATTTTCCAATATATAACATATCCTATAATTTTTATTTTGATTAGCATTTGGTGATGTTTACCTGAAATTCTATGGAAGATCTAAAGTGCCTAATATAGAGGTTAACACAATAAAACTAAATTAAAATCAAAAACAGAATAGTAGATAAAAAGGGACACGTTTTCCAGAAAAAAAGTATAATCTTAGAGCAATAATCTCATAGTAGTTTAGCTAAACTTAACTCTATGAATGCAATTATCTAATTTAACAGTTCTAGATGTTACTTGTACTCAATTAGAGATATGTCTCTTCATAACTAAATATTGTATTAATATCCTTTAGTGCCTTCAGACAAGCCTTGTTTTTCAAGCAATATATGCTAAAAAAGAAAAAAAATTAGACATACTAATAGTCTAAATTGATAGCCAGATAATAGGTACTTTGACTCTGAGTCATAACTTTGATTTATAAAGCTCTATTTTGGGATGAGTCAAACAAGTTGTGTTTCTTTCCTAAATAAAAATAACTTTATTGATCTCTCAACCTAAGTACACCTGCCTTTGGCATGCTTAGGTGAAAATTTTGTTCTTGCTAAAACTACACAAATTCCTTAGGTGAGTTTTTCTAAAATGTCATGTCAGGCTAAGACAGTTTGTCCTTATGAAAATACCAAGTCTGCACTTATTGTACTGTGTCGTATATATAGAATACTGTTTTTCCAGAGCATCATTTATAAAACTACAATTTCTTTGCATATAACAGTACTTAATAAGTATTCTCTGCATTTAATTTAAAGGAACTGAATTAAAAGTTTACTAATAATCACTTTGACATATTTTGTTAGTTCATTATTTGATGAAATAACTACCTCCTGATTATACTGTGAGCCTTGTGGAAACATGAATTGTCATATTTATCTTTGTACCACTAACATTTAAAAGAGCAATTCAAGTGAGGGTGCTGGGGGAGACACTGAGGCATGTACACATGCGTGGAGTGCATGAACGGTGTGCCGGTTCAACTGCTATTCCAGCCCCTATCAGAAGCGGAACGGGATATTTCTCATTACCTAGACCACTGCATCAAGAAGATGAAACTATGATAAATTGAAAATGAATCATTTTAAAAGCTGAATATAATTTTTGGACAGCCCCATGGGAATGAATGTCAGTTTTCAAAAACATGTTTAGATTTTGGAAGCAAATAGGGCAAGTTCAAGTCTTTTCTCCAGCCCCTTCTAATTTCATGATCCAGAGAAAGTTACCCACCCTTTTAGCTCCTCTGTTCTCTCCTCTTACGCGAAGAAAATAAAATTCTCCTTAAGCGTTGAATGGGAAGATTAAATGAGATTGAACATGGATGATGCTTAGAAAATTATAAATTCTACACATGATTTAATTTTTCCTCCTTTCCTGATTTTCAGTGATTGTAATACTTAATTTTTATAATGAGAAATCAAGAACCTTGAACTTCATCAAAATGGTTTATTTTTATTTGTAAGGTTTTAAGTCTTTTGTATTTTTTCAATGTATTGAGTTTAATTATTATTTCAGGATTCTTTCAGAATTTTTTTGTCATTTATTTTTATCTTTCTTTTATTTTTGTGCTTTAATTTCCACAATGATAGGTCTTAAATCAGCATATGGTAATAACCTATAAATCTGAATAACTTTTCTGATACAAAATACAACATAAAGATTTTTTGTTCAACACATCTTCACATCATTTAGAAGAATGGAATTTTGATTTTTGCATCATATCTTTTTAAATACCTAACCTTTCTTTATAATATTTTTTACACTATCAGCCCCAATGTTGATAAATTGTTTATAACAAGTATAAGTTACCAAATTTTTGTTTGGTTTTTAGAAATCTTTTAGGAGAACAGGAATCTCATCTCTCAAGCATCTAGAACAGTGTCTGACACACAACAAGCACTCAATAAACATGGATTAATAAAAGCCAAACAAATACAAAAAGATATCTACAATAACATTCAGTCACTTGTCCAGAGAAATAGAAGGTCAGACTTTGAAAACCGGCAGTCAGTCTCCATGATCTATGTGATACACTCCGGAGCCACCCAGCCAAACTATCATATCAGGAATAGATGTTTGTGTTTATTTTCCTATCTTCATGGTATGAAACTATGCATAGACCATATCTGTGTGTGTTTTGTGGGCTTATTACTCCAATCTCAAAAGGAGAAGTTGAGAATACTAACCCGAGAATACTAACCCGTTCTCATGCTTCACCTGCTTCTCCTAACTCTCTACTCCTTCACCTTTGTTACCTTGATTATTCTGCTAACATAAGACCCTCTCTCAGCGACCTTCTTCTCTTCTCTTCTAATGCTGCCATCACCCACTGCCATATACCTCGAAATAGCTGCCCCAATGCATTTTCTCTATTCTAACTTACCCCAATATTCACAGCTCCTCGTTGGAGGAACACTGTTATACTCTTTCTCCCGTGTCTCTGAAATAACTTATTATTTGCATTTGGCATTTTTTTCTATTGACTTCTTTAAATGATTTTTTCACTTCAGTGGGGGGGGGTTGGGGGATGGAGATAAGGCTTTTAAATTAATATAATTATGTCAGATTGTCTTCCTCTCTAAAAACTTGTCCTGAAAATTAAAGTTCTATTTAATGAGTTATCTAACTTATACTGATGCATTTCAGGAAATGAAATGCTATTTCTATTTTCCTAACTCTGTTTGAAAGAAGACCCTATATGATACATCAGGATGCTTATCCTCCAATTCCATTATATGAAAGTGACAAAGCAGATTACCAAGTAAACTCTTCAGTGCTGCACACAATTTATTTGTTTCTTCACCTAACCACCCTTTCTTTCCAAAGAATTTTATCCTTTGCATGTTAGTTAGTTCACGTTTTTCCTATATAGAAATTGCTTCCTTCAGATCTAAGTCATGTCTAAAAATATTCTGTTTGCATCTTAGGCTTTTCAACAAGACAATATGATCTTCAGAAACCAAGAAATGTTCTTCCTTCTCTTCTGATTGTTTAGTGACAGAAGACACCATCAAAGCGGGGAATGGATGGGCAATGTTCTCTCCAAGGACATGTATTCCCCCTGTTCTCCTTCAACCGAAGGGCAGAACTGAGCCTCATGCATTCATTCCACATTTACTGCACATCTGTGTGCCAGGAGCCTTGCTGCGAGGAGTCTGCATGGGAAGGCAGACATGTGCACACATAAATAAAGTTCAAAGTAATAAGAATTATAGTAAGAGCAAATGCAAAATGTTATCAGAGCAAGGGTAAAGAGTGACTCACTGCTAATGAACCCTCTGGAAAGGTTTCTTTCAGGAACTCTTTTATATGACAGTTTTCTGTCTGACAGAGAGCTGGAAAGACATGACACCAAGAAAAAATAGCATGCAAAAAGGCATGGAGAGATAAATATCTTAGAGTATTCAGGGAATAGTAAGAAGCTTGATGTAGCTGGAAGCTTGTAAGGGTGGGAAATAAGAGGCAAATCAGATGCTTCTGTAAAGCCATTCATTTGTTCAAGTAACATACTTCCCAAGCACATACGAGAGCAGGCCTATAATAGATTTAGACCAATAACAGAGCAGACTTGACTGCAGACTTCAGGTCAGGCTTTAAAGAAACCACTGACCACTGACCAGAGTGTGTTGTTCTAAACAGCATTGTCATGCCCTGTTACTTTAAGGTTTCACAGTGCAAAATAGAATCATCTCTCCAATTAAAAAATAAAGTTATAATTCTATTTGTCAAATTTTTAGTATTATATATCTTCTTAAGTGCAGTATTTTTGTTGCCAATGGACAACAAAAGTAACAACAAAAACAATAAAATACCAAGGGATAAATGCAATAAAGAATTGTTCATCACCTAAATGAGGAAAGATGCAAGTCTGCTACATGGCTTAAAAAGAGATACCATCCTCTTCAAGAATCCTGGTGATACTAGCATTTTTAGGCTCCATCTCTTGTCAGGTACTCTGTTGAGAGTTTTGCTTGTCCCCTCTCATTAATCTTCACCACAAACCCTTATGCAGCTGCAATATTTCTTTTCCTGTCACAGATGAAGAAACTGAGAATTAGAGAGGAAAAGAAAATTCCCAGATTTTCCAGCAATTTTTAGATACTGGCTCTGAGTTAACATCAATTCCTGGGGAAAGAGAATACCATTGTGGTCCACCAGTCAAGAAAAGAGGTACAAACCATGTGGTTTGTACCTCCTTCTGACATGTACAGCTAGAATAGTTATGCTTAAAAATTGAGCCATAGCATGAGGAAAGATCAAATGGAAACCTTTAAAACTATTTTCATATCATATCTTCATACAAAATAGTAAACCTAAAGCAATACCATAGGTGGAATCATTGAGTTAAGAACCACCATCAAAGACCTGAAAGATTCAGGAAGATTGATTTTTATCCCAACCCCATTATACTCAATGATTTAGTCTATAAGAAAATGGGTTTTGAAAGTTGCTGGATTTTTAAAAACTTAAGTCGGTGGCTGGTCTATGGCCATGCCACCATTAACAAGCCTGATCCCATCTGATCTTGGAAGCTAATCAGGGTCAGGCTTGGTTTGTACTTGGATGGGAGACCACTTAGGAAGACCAGGTGCTATAGGCATAAAAAATAAAAAATAATAAATAAGGGATTGTAGGCTGACAAGATCCTTGCAATCTGTGAAGTCAACCAAGTATTGCCTCACCTAAAAAATAAATAATAAATAATAAATAAATAAATAAATAAATAAACAAATGTCCCATTGTTCTTAAGGTAGTCTCTTAATTGAAGCAAATATTATTTTTTAAATGTTTTGAGTGGTCTCATTATCAAAGCAAAACATTAGATTCTGGTATCTGATAATTTTTTTCTTTCCCTATAACCATAACTCAGTAGACATAATATATTCACCTGGAAGAAGTATACCACACCCTCTTATTTCAGGGTTATGTCAGTTCTCTCACTCTGTCATAATTTATTCCACAGACACCTTGATCACCTCACACTGCATAAGGCAGAATGTTGATAACAATTACCACAGATCTGTTGGTGAGTCACAAGAGGGACAGAGTCGAAGATAAAAATTCAAAGGTTTGCTCCTACACTGAAAGTTCAGCAATTCCAGTTGTCTGTGACATATCAGAAAAGCCTCTTCAAAGTGCAAGAAAATTTGCTGCATCATAAACCCACTACAACTAAGAAAGTGTCCTCTTTGAACTTTGGAGGCAATATATACTACATTCATTTTTGTTACTTAAATCCATTTAATTTTACCAAGTAAATCATGAAGGCACCACCTTTTAGGGAGGCCCAGAACAAGCAAGGCTCTCTAGATGGTCCAGGTAACTGCAAACATTTGGACTTTGAGAAACCACAGATCTATTTGTACACAAAGTGTCTGAGGCAGCGTTGATACTGTAGAGAACCTGTGGCAAACCCTAATTGAAAAATAATAGTCCAGGCTAATACGGCCTTGAAGCAACCGCTTTTGGGGTTCTTATGGATCCTGGTAGACTGAATACCTGAATATGGGACAACAAGTAACTTGTGTGTCCTGAGTTGATAATTGAAAACTAGGTATTGTCTGAGTCACCAGCCCATAAAGATGGGTGTGCCCAGCACTCAGCCATGTTAGGTTCAAGCATCATGGGGAATTATTTGTGGACAGCTACCCTTAAAAAAAAAAACAGAGCCTGGTTTATAGACTCTTCTGCATGATAATGCAGATAACAATCATGAGTGGGCTTTTCACCATTACAACTCTGAAAGACATTGGTAAAAGGAAATTCTTTGGCAGAACTTCAAGTAGCATATCTAGGGTTTTGTTGTTTGAAGTCATTTTTGTTTTACTTTATCTAAACATAAAGATAACCAGAGGTCAAATCTACACTAATTTATGGGAAGTAATTAATGGTTTAGCCACATGGTAAAAACTATGGAAAAATCAAGAGTAAAGGAGGAGTGACAAGGAGGTTTGGCAAATGTGTGTATGAAAGCATATATATTAGAATGGACTCAGAATAGGATGTGAACACTCACCAAAAGGTGTCCTTGTGGAAGGGATTCTCAATAATCAGCCCTCTTAATAATCAGATGAAGATCCTACAGACCATCTGTTAACCTCAACTACCCAGTGCCTTCTCAGTGGGCTCACCAATTAAGTAGCCAGGGTGGCACAAATGGTGGTGATATGTGGATTTCTCTTCTTCAAGACTGGTCTAGCTGGCCTCATAATTCAAAGTCCAGCCAGCCACCAGGAAGCAAATTAGTTATAATTAGACCCCTTTCAAGATGGCTGGGACCTCAGTGTCTCCTCTGGTAGTGAGACATGTGGATATTAACTTTTCTTTTGATGTTTGCCTCTCTTCTGCCAACAGCTCCCCAGGACTTATTGAATGCAAGCAGTATGTGCCACTGTATCTTTCCTGCTGGAAAATGTCAGTCCAGCATACAAGAGAAGAAAGGAAGACTGGCATTTCTCACATTTCCATTTAAGCATGCACCCACAAAATCTATCTGCTTCCTGTGCCTGCAGTTTAGGATTTCTTTGTTCTGAGTCCCTAGGAGCCAGAGAGAAATGTTTCTAGAAGAGAATGCAGCAATTGTACGATGATATGTCATTTGAAACTGCTGCCTCTCCACAACTCTAGGGACACCTGTTGACCATCCTTGGTGACCTGCCGAGGCATCCTTTTGACATTGTGGATTTTAGTGGAAGTAGTTCAAATTTACCACAGTAACTTCTTAATTTAGCAACCTTCTACCACTGAATGGGTTACTTTCTTAATCATAATGCAGGTAACGAAATTCTGGGGCTTCTTTGATTCCCTACAGCCTCAGTCTATGGACAGATCCTCCAGCCCTCCAATAATGATAAACACCAAATAAATGGTAATAATTACTTTCTGTTTAAAGGAGCTGGATAGATTTTAGTTATCTTCAACTGATCAATAACTGATTAAATGGTGGAAGTGTACTGAAGGTTCATTGTAGCTAAAAGCTTATAGAAAGTTTTTGGAAACACATGTCAAAAACCTCTTAAAATATGTGTGCTCTTTGACCCAGAATTCTCTTATGAGGATTTCTCTCAAGAAAATAAATAGGCAAGTGCACGAAAGTGTATATAAAGAAATGTATCTTTTTCTAATTTAGAAAAATGGAATTTAACCTTGATCTCTAAAAAGGACAACTGATAAATGAACAACAGCAATCTATAAAATAAAAATCAAACCAGAAATTTTAGAATGATTTTCTACTTCTCAAAAGAGAAGAAGAATCTCATAAAATTTAAAGAAAACACAATCCATAAAGATGTGTAGCAGAGCATTTGACTTTCTATAAGTGGTTACTTTTTTTGTCTTGTACTTGGAGAAGAGAGAAAGGAGTGAAGAATAGCAGGCAAGACCCTATAAATGTTTTGCATATAATTTTCAATATTTCAAGTTAAATAGTAAAATATTCATGTTTTTTACCATTTAAATTATAGCAACTAAAGACATTGGGCACATTTTGCTCATTATTTATTTTACAACCATTCATTGAGTGCCCATTATATGCAATAAATGCCAAGAAGAGTATGATGAAAAAGACATAGGTTTACGTGAAAGATTTTGGTAGAGTAGGAGGATATGAACTTAATGGTTAAATTTTAAAGATTGTTTCCAATTACACTGGTGGTCTCCCCTGGTTCTCAGCCTTTCTGCCCTTACAATATGTTACGAGGGAGCCACCAGTAATATTAAAAGGTTGTCATGGTTCAACTCTAATGTATGACAGGTGTCTTATTTTTCTTCTGCTAGGGGTGTTATCATATAAGAACTTTAGAATATTTTCCTGATTTTCGTTATTTTTTAGTAGCTCAGGATTTTATTAACACTTTTCCACACATTCCCCCTGCCACCCACCACACACACACACACACACACACACACACACACACACACACACACACCTTATCTAACTTTAAAAGTTGGCTGCATTGGTGCAAAGTAAATGCCAGTGTAATTTGCAGCACATCCCCAGTCGTTGTGCCTTTGGCCCAAGCAAGTTCATTTCAATTGATTGACATCTCCACTGTGGTATTCTGTGGCACACATTTTCCACTTCCGGCTACACCTGAAACTGAGCAGAGCAACACAGAAGTCCTCCTGTGCACCTGATGGAGTAGAAGACTGCTATAAATAACTCTTTCTTTACCCAATAACCATGCTCAGGTGTTTTAAACTTCTTAGACCAGATTTCCTCAGTCATTAAATCACAAACAAATTTTTATAAAACAAACAAAAAATGTCACTGTTGTGTATTTGAGTTTTTAAGAATCGTCACTCAACTCTTGGGATATATCAGGTAAGTCACAGATGCCACCCTCCGCATTCTCCCCTCATAAACATGTGTGCTGCAGTTAATAAAAGTATTTCCTCTACATTCATAGCCCCTTTTTTAAGGACACCAATCAGTGTCTATTTTTCATATCGCCTGAGCCCTATCATTTTTAAGACATAATTCCTTTGCTCAAAGACACTCAAGTAGAGTGGGAGGAGAGAGACACAGATACAAACGTGCACTTATTAAATCTAGGCTAGGACAGCTCAATCCTAAAGAGAGAGAAAGATAGAGATGAAGAGATGGGGAGAGAGATTAAGAAATCAATAGAGATTGGAGAGAAAGGGGTCTGAAGGTTAGATAAAATGTAGATGGGCACAGAGAGGATGAAAGATATCCCCAACAGAAGGAGGGAGTAACATCAGATGGGACCCTGAGCTGAAAGAAATGCAGGGAACAGGGAAACAATGTTGAATAGGTTCTTTGAAATGTTTATCATCTAAGTTCATTATGCAGACACAGCCAGTGTGCTGTAATTAAACCTATGCCTGTGTTCTGCGGTTCACACTTGTCCTAATTAATCCTCAGTACAACACTTGGAAGTGGCATTATTGCATGAGGAAGGAACTGAGGCTCAGTGATATGAATCAAGTTGGCCAAGGTCAATAACCAGTAAGTGCTAAAGTTAGAACCCAAATCCAGATTGGTCCAGCTTCAAATCCTATCCTTTTTGCCTCACCAGTGCCAGCCTAACCCTCCGTGTTGTAAAATCCAAGTGCAGGAAAAATCCTTTCCAGCCGTCATAGCTAAAATCAGATCCACCCAAATTTCTGGAATGGTCCCCATCTGCCAAAATAAGGGGACCCTGCTCACTTCCCAAGTCATCCGAGGGCAAACCTTGTAGGAGACACACTTGCTGACACACTTGGTTTCTAAGGCTCGGCCTGTCCCCTGGGGGCTCACTGGGGAACTAGGGCACAATTGCCCTGCCTCAGCCTTCAGAGATGCAAGGGAAGCTGCACTCTCACGGTTGCTCCCTCCCACCCCAGGCACTTAAAGAAGTAAAAGAACTAATTAATTTCATTGCTGTGGTTGATACTGCTGTGGCAGTGCTGGGTACCTAGCGCCACTTTGATGTTTGCTTCAGAGATCTGTGGATCAAGACTCTTGTCTTTGTCCATGTGGGCATCAGGAGGGAGGATATCGTTGTGTAGAGGAGGCCTGGGCACGTTGTTGTCCTACCATTTACCCTTGAAAGTGAGCTCTAGTCTCCACCCTAAAAGTCTGTGGAATGAAAGAACCTAAGATAAATTGATGAGCTTTTTGCTTTTGGCTCAAGGGACCATCTGACTTATCCATGCATGAATACTTCTAAGAGCAAAAGGAGGTGTCATGAATAAAATACTGCAATACCAGGTGTAAAATAATCTTCCTTCCACTTCTCGGAGTCTTTGAAAAATTAGATTTAAAAAATTGTATCACTTATTCTAGTGACTGCTGTTAAGTGCATTATGTATGACCTAAAGCAAGGAGTAAGATTTGAATAAAAGAAAGGGAAGTAAAATGATATTTCAGCCAAGAGATGCAACCATGCTGAAGTTATAATCAATGCATAATTATGTGTGATGTGCTGAAATAGTAGTAATATCAACAAGTGCTAGAGATACTTGTAAACAAAGAATGATCAATAGTATCATACAAAGTATAAGTCTGCCCACATTTCTTTACAAAGAGCTTCTATTTTCATGTGGCATAGTAGTTGCTGTACTTTTGAGTTTTCGTTATTTGAAAATAATTCAACAGTAAGATTCAACCGTATCAGTGAACTGTTGCTGCATAACAAATGGCCCCAAAATTTAGTGGCTTAAAACACAATCATTTATTATCTCACAATTTCTAAGGGTCAGGAGTCCAGGAGTGACTCAGTTGGATGGTTCTGGCTCACCATTTCTCACAAGTTTGTAGTTGCTATGTGAGGTGCGGCCACTGAAGGCTTGACCTCAGTCCTTGCTCACTCATGTGGCGTTATTTTTTCCCTGGTCGCTCAGAGTCCTCAGTTCTTCACTGCTGGGTCTTCTCCACAGGAAGGTTCAAAACATGGTGGCTGATCTCCACCACATCCAAAGATTTAAGAAAAAGAAAATAACCACGATGGAAACCACGTTAGTTTCTTTTAGAAACTCATCTCAGAACTGACTACTGCTCACACAGCACAATCCCAAAACCAGTCCTCCACAAGCATGTGAGCACCACAAGGTGGGGATCATTGAGGCATTCATGAAAGTTAGCTAAGACATAAACTTTTCGTTTTGCTAAATTTTGTACCACTATCTGATATCACAATTATTTCATAAATATAAATGAAATCTTAATTATAAAATTCTAAGAGGAGTATAGTTTTGGTATATAGGCAATATTTTACCATGAATTCATAGGACTGAATGAAAAACATTACATTCTTCTGCTTTTTTAAAAAAATCAAGAACAATTCTAGATTTCTTTGCTTTATTTACCACTGCCTATCTACCCTAACTAGGACAGGTAAGTATTTTGTGTCTCATTGACTGCTCTATACCCAGTGGCTACAACAGGCATTAACATAAGGTAGGAAACAAACATTCCTTAAATAAGTGAATGATGGACACTTTTCCTTGGATCAGTAACTAGCAGCCAACCAAGGCTTGGGAACAACAACTGTGGGCCTCCATCCTGAAGTTATTTTTTCTGCCCAAAAGAACAGAACTGATCCAGTTGAAGGCACACGGTTAAGGGCCAAGTCAGTGATCTCACAGAGCCTCAAGTTTGACAAGCTGCAGTGCAGGTGGAAAGACATGCTACCTATAAGGTATCACAAGGCAGGAATTTGCCTATGATTTCAAAAGAACAGCCTCCTAGAGAATAACATTCATGATATTTGGTCTTTAAATAGAACTTAGATCTATTATGAGTGTGGACAGTAAGAACAGCAGCCTTAAAGGGAAGAGTTTCTTGTCATTGGCTGAATTTCCATGTCCTTTTTAAGGATGGGCAATTAAGGATGAAACCTTTACTTAGCATCACAGAGTGGATTATAATCAAGGTCAATGCTTTTTTTGTCCTGTTCTTCACTGGTCTTCACCATCTGGGATCTTCCCCAACCCCATTCTCATTCCCACCCAAGACAGAAAGGCTCAGCCCAACGTGGTCCTGAGCTCTACAAAATATTTGCCTCCCCTCAGCCCCAATCCCCACCAGAAATCCAAGATATACTACGACCACCAGGATGTGCTTGGAAACCCCCGCATCACCCAAATGCATGGAGCAGGGCCAACGTGAGCCCAACACTGCCTTTGTGGTTTATCGCTGAAAAAAAGAATGCACCCTCCCCAAAAGAAGGCTCAGCAAATATGAGTTATTGCAGAAAAAAAAAATATATGCTTAGCAAGGGAAAAACCCTTCAGCTATTCTTAATCCTGACACACCTTGTTTCAAGCAACAGGTGTGTTTCTTAAAAAAAAAAAAAAAAAAAGAATTTTAAAACACACACATCAGTAATTTAAATTCACTAGAAAGTTAGCTATTTAGAGGAGCCCTGTTGTAAATCCTTTCACAAACTGAAGAACATTTAAGTAATTACCCTCTAATTTACATATTCTGTAAGGTCAACTATTTAAATGTCTAGCTTTCTTAATGTGAGGCACACTCGCATTTATAGAACCTCTTTAAAACTCATTATGGCCAATAAATGTATTTCTTTCTTTTCTTTAACAGAAAAAAAAAAACACAATATTTTGGTGAAATAGGCAGAAGATATCTATTATCCTGGCAACTGTTATAACACATGCTTTTTGCAAAAAGAATTTCTGTCGAACTGATCTAGGCTTAATATGATCTAGAAGCAAATTGTCTTATATTTAAAAACATATTGTTAGCACATACATCCTAAGTCCCTGTAATTTGTATTTAATTTTTAAACTTCTATAATTTGTATTCAACCTAGTCAAAATATTTAGTTAATTAATATGATAGTCATGATGTGTTTTTATTTATCCATAAATGTAACAAAAAAGCTATCAACTAAAATAAATAAGAATATTAGAAAATATTAGAAATATCCTTTAAAATATTTCTTTAACCAGTATCTTTTACATGCCAATTAGCCAAGATAAAAAAAGGTTCAATGAAAATTAATTTGCTTATTTCTGACAACATAGCTTTCCAAATTTGATCTTTATTTGATGAAAGCAGGCATGCTGTGGCAGACTACACCAGAATTTACACACTCAAGTAGAACAAAATTCTGTCTGTAACTGGGGGTCTGAAGAAGCTGCTGGGCCATCAAAATGCTTGAAAGACAAAACCAGATGATGGAGGTGTGCTGGTACATCATGTGAACACAGGACCCAGGGAGAGTTCAGTTCTTTCCTGTCACCTGGCTGAAGGTCAGAGCCACTGGCCACCATACCAAGGTGGTCATTGACCATCGCTAGGGACACCATTCACAGGGAGTCCAGTATGAATGGCTCCCCTGACAGCACAGTTCAGAGAGCTTTTCATATGTGTGACCAGTGCCCCCTGGAGGTGTTGTATGGCCTCCAGTATTTTCTCCTCTTCAGATGCAGCTATACAAGTCTCTGGTCTAAATGTAGGCAATGCGGGATGATAATTTGACCATTCCTAATTTGCTCTGGCCATCTCGGAATAAAATGGTGACAACTCCTAGACAATAGAAGCTTTTGACCCTTCTGCAGTACCGGTAACTTCCCCAGGCATACCAAGAGGCTCTATAAACTGGGGAATGGGACTTTTCAGGGTGAGCTCGAGAAGTGGCAGTGGGGCCAGAGTATGTGAGGGGAGCTGTAGCAGATGGAACAGTGAACTCCTGACTCAAAGCATTCAAAGCCACGTATTTCACAAATCTGAACTGTGCAGGGGACCAGATTCAAACTACGGGCTGCCCCCAACTGGCTGCCATCAGGGAACAATATCGATGACATTTTATAGCATGTGACAGCTTCCCAGGAGAGAGACTAGCACACTCAACTTTTACATGCTGCTTTGGCTTTTTGCTCCATGTAATTGTAATAATAATATCATAGTCATCATCATCATCATCACAGCTAATATGTCTTCAGAGGTCACCACATACTAGCAATGTTCTGAGGGCAGTATACACATTCATTTCATCTGGACACCACCCCTGTGTGCGTTGTGACTTCAATCCTGTCTCCCAACCCCAGTCCTGTGATCTTTCCCATGTGGGCTGCAAGTGTTTCTGCTCAGGTGCAACATAATGGGGTATCAGTTCACAGCTGCTCCTCACACCTCACCCCTCTTGCCTTAGGCTCCTTCAATAATACAGGTGGGCTCACAGAGAACTCTGCTCAGCACTTGCACACATGCATGAGAAGTTCAAGGGTGCTGACCACTCAGGATCAAAGGCGTAGAGTTCTGAAATGCTTCTCAGAAGGTCTCAGGGACTGAGCAGACAGCCAAGTACCAGGGCCTGCTCAGTGAGCTCGCATAGTCTGGACTCTTCCTTCTTCCAGGCCCCCCTCCCCTGGATCTCCACCTCTGCTTCTGTAAACTTTTCACATTCGCCTTTATCTTTGGCCTCTGCTTTCAGGGCATCTAAGCTGGGCTGGTTGGTAACAAGGCAGCCCTGGAAAGCAGATGCCCAGAATCAGACATCGGAGCTGGATCATTTACCCATCACATGTCAATAAGGATGCCACCACTGCAGGTAAATGGGTGGTATGATCACAGTCTCTGGGACTCCTGCCTGTGAGGAATCGCGATGAGGGACAGGTGGAAGGTGAAGTACAGGTTAGCAATAACCACAGCACTTAAATGGTACAGAGCAATGGTCACCGTAACTGTTGCGGAGGGAGTTCTGTCCATCGCTTTGTTAAACTCGAAAAGAGAAAACATTTCATTATGCGTTGGTCAAAACCCAATGAATGTACAACATAAAGAGTGAAGCCTGATGTAAACTACAAACTTTAGTTAATAATACAATCAGTAGTCTGAATATTATCAATACTATTGAGCCAAACTATATTGGCTCATCAAGTCTAACAAATGTACTTCCCTAATGCGAGATGTCACTAAATGAAGAAAGCTGTGTCAGGAGTTGGGGTGGGGGATGGGCAGAGAGAGTCTATGGGAACTCTCTGTACCTTCTGCTCAAATTTTCTACAAACCTTAAACTTGCCCTAAAAAAAAATAAAAGTCTATTATTTTTAAATGATTATAAAGAAGTTAGAAAATAAAATGGCAGGCTTGGATCAGTCGGCTGTCGCCTCATGGCAGGCTGCAAAGCAAGAGACCTAGGAGAAAAAGCCGCAAGGAGGACTGCAGACACTGCCCTCATCCCGAGGCAGCGCGGCAGGAGCGCAGGCAAGACCCGCACACCAAGGCCGTGAACGGTGCCAAAGGCACATGAGGGTGGACCAGGGAAGGTTTGTTGACTGAGTGAGTCCTCGTACCTGCTGTCGATGGCTTCTTTAAGTTGGAACGTGGTAATAGTCTACAGCTAAAGAAGTGGACATAAGAGAACCGTCTTGGCATAGAGGTGAGGAAGAGTGAGAAGACACAAGGAGCCACAATGTCCTAAAGGGTATACTAAGTGGAGAGTCAGGAGAGCCTGCTCGCAGACCCTGTACGGGAGTGCGGCAGGGGGCTCTGGCTTCTTGGTGCAGTTCAGTGCTGCGGCCCTCTGCAGCCACACTGGGCTCCTCAGTGTCAGTGACAAGTGTCAGGTTTTTAGAATAGCAGAGGCCATGGGGGCATCACTAGCAGCAATAGCAGTAATGACTGCAATGGGAGGCAACCAGGACCCCCTGATCTCTAGAAAACTGTCAGTGGCTAATTGAGCATAGCATTCCAAGGGGCAAATAGATGACAATGACCGGGGTGCTAGCCAATTTGTATATTAAAAATAAGAATTATATAATAGTAACAATAATACCGCAACTGATGAACAGAAGGTTGACATCAGCCATTACAGCAGAAAGTTGCACCTCACCCCATCCCACTCCAGTTTCCAGAACTAAGTCAGTTCACAGACCACAAGCCATCAACTGAAGGAAACACCTAGACCTCCTGAGAGAGGACTCTATGACATCCCTACAAACACATACAAGAAAAATTCTCCTGATGCTTTTCTACAGAGACCTTCAGCCTGTGCAACTGAGTCCTTGCAAAGGGATTAGCCAGTCTTTCCAGGGTTGATGAACACAGGCTCTGGGTGACACATCAGAAATGCTACCACAGACCCCAGAGAGAGTGAGACAAGTGATGGTGAGATCTGGCCCAGGTCTGTCTATGATGAAAGAACAGCCCACTCTGAAACCGTTGTGTTGCTGTGATATAAAACCTTAACAACTGACAGACTTTGTTTATTTACTGTGGAGCAAGGACCACTGTGATGGGAAGAGCAGGTAGACATTGCTGAAACTACCCAGACACCCCCCTGCAACACACACACACACACGGTAGGAAACTAGTGCCTCCAAGGAGGAACTACAAAAATCAGTCCCACTGTCCAGGATTAAAGATGGCAGAGCTGTGGTTCCCATCATATTCTCACCCAATTCACCCGTCTGGGTTCTGTGAAAACCAGACAGCACTTGGCAGTTACCTTGGAACCAATGTAACTTACCCAATCACAGTTGCCATGCCACATGTGGTGTCTCTGCTAGACAGAAGTCCCAGCATTGGAGCAAACTGCCACCCCCAGCATCATTCCCCCTAATAAGCTCATCCTTAGATTGACACCCCCTTCTCTCCCTGTCTCTTCCTCTGTCCCCTGCTCCTGCTCCCTGGAATACCATTCTCGTACAAGCAACTCAAACAGATCCCTTTGCTTACACTCAGCTTCCAGGAACATCCAGGCTAAGCCAAAGTCTGTCATTATTCCCATTCAGCTGATGAAGAAAAGCCAAGTAATTTGATCAAAGTGGTATACTTAGTGAGTAGAGGTGGGTAGGGGTGTGAACCCAGGCAAGATGACTTTTAAATCTATACCCTTCACCACTTAGTCATGCTTAGTCAGATAAGACAAAACAATTTGGAGAAATGCAGACTTCATTTCTGGAACCCCTAACCAACAGATTCTAATGTCCTGAATCTATTTTCTGAATAATCTCAATATAAAGTTCTTTGATCCTCTAAAATCTTCAAGTAACGAGGAAAAATTAGAACTTTTACTTAAATCATCCAAACAGTTGCCTCAATTATTTTCTTTTCTTTGACTCTACAGAGGCTGTCTCTCTCAACTCTGATATTATATCACCTTATCTTTTACAATGATTAAGCCATTAAAATTATGATAGAAGGTTAAAACTTGAGAGCAGCTTGGAGAAAGTACCGTTCAAAGAGGTGGAGCACGTTTTTGAACCTAGTGGCCCTTCACAGTAGCACCAGGTCCATGCTATAATTGTTGGTCGATCTAAACTAAGTTCCAGAAGCAAAATAAATTAGCTATTTTTTTTTCATTGAATTCCTTTTGAAGGTTTCTTATTTTAGAAGAAAGAAATCTTACAGAAGAAAAATAACATTATTTCTATCTCAGAAAAGAAAACATGCAGCAGCAAACATCTATGCTGATTGAAATCTTTTTCCTTGGCTTCATGAGATCACTTTCTCCCGCGTCTCCTGATGACACCTTGTCATTATTTTCCTACACTTCCTCTGGTCATCCTGCAAATGTTAGGCTGTCTTGAGAATATCGCCAGGTTTTGTTCTCTCTTGCTCAATCTAAGGCTTTCTGTCATCCATCCATGACCCCTAGTCCTGCTTCCCAGCCCTTTACACACACACACACACACACACACACACACACACACACACTTACACTAAACCCAACTAATTGCCACACCCATAAACACCAAACTCCTTCATGCCTCAATGCCTTTGCACATTCAGTTCTGTAACTGATGAACTCAACATCTCATAGAAATATCTGTGCTCTCATGTTCATTGCAGCATTATTCACAATAGCCATGATATGAAAACAACCTAGGTGTATGTTGACAGATAAATGGTTAAAGACATTATATATACATACATATATACATATGTGTATTTATATGTGTATGTAATTATATGTGGGGTGTGTGTGTGTGTGTGTGTGTGTGTGTGTGTGTGTAATGGAATATAACTCAGCTTTAAATGGAAGGAAATCCTGTCATTTGCAACAACATAGATGAAACTGGGAGACCAGTGCTATGTGAAATAAGCCAAAGAAAGACAAAAAGCTGCATATCTCATTTATATATGTAATCTATAAATGTTAAACACACTGAGGTAGAGAGTAGAAGGGCAGTTATACCAGGGCAGGGAGTTGGGGGAAATGGGAGATGTTGGTCACAAAGTTGCAATTACATAAGAAGATTAAGTCTAGAGCTCTAATGTTCGTGACTACACTACAGTTAATAACACTGTACCAAATACTAGAAATTTGCTTAGAGAGTAGATTTCAGGTGCTCATGTACAAAAATGATAACCATGTAAGAAGATTGTTAGTTAACTTGACTCTTGTAATCATTTCACTATGTATATGTACATCAAATCATGTCTACCTTAAATATATACAATATTTATTTTAAAAAATAAATACACATACATTGTTTAAAAGAAATGTCTGCCAAATTGAACTAAAGTGAAGTAATTATACAACTAACTTTTATTGGTTAAGTGCATACCTCATTTTTAAATATTGATATAACCTTAGTAGGGATAAAGATAGGTCTTCAGTATATAGAAAAGCACAAATAAAATTTATTCAGCAATTACCAAGTGGATGATTAACAATATTTTCTTTTTTGTTTTTAAATTCTCTTACCTTTGTATCTACATATTTCTGAACTTTAAGATTTAGGTATTTTGGTTCACTAATGACTGAAAAACTGAAATGTTATTGGTAAATCACAAATACTATCTATCTTCAACTTAACTGAAAAGCATCTGAAATGAGTTAACTATTAAATTACTAAATACTGTTTTAGTTTTGGCTATGACTAAGCATGAAAATTTCGGTTAAGCAGCACAATTTCCTGAAAGTTAAAAATAAGTGAAAAGAGGAGTTCTGCTGCATTATATTGTAAATTTTTTAAATATTAACCAAGCTTGAGCTTCTCTGAAAATTAGCCTGAGTACCAGAAGGGCAAATTATCACTGAAAATCCAACACTTATTAGGCCATATGAGAACACAAAGGAACAGAGACAACAGGCAGTGCCGTGACTTGCCAGAATTGGAATTAAGAATTAGAATAATAATTGCAATTAAGGTTCATATTTCCAAATGTACAAAAAAATTTTGCCTTTCTGTATAGCAATCACATCCCAATGAAAGAGAATCAAGAAACTCCATCACAATGCTGTCACTATGGAATTATTTGGATCACAAATCACTTAGACTATACCAAGTGATAACACTGCTAGCTCTTTATCACTGTTTTTTGCACTGTTGCTGTATATATTTTTTTTATCTAGTCTCCACCTGCATTCCTCCTTCCTCATTGTACACTTATTACTTTCCCCTTACTTCTCTCTCTTAATTAATTATTAAAGTGGGCATCTCAATAAGATCCAGAGAATCCAGTTAGGTTGAGAGGAAACTTTCCAGGACCCACTGACCCAAGGTGACCATAAGTCTACACTAGTTCTAACACTCCATCACTCTGAGACAAGGCTCTGGGCCACTAATCACCATGCATCCTGTCATTACGAGCTGAGTATTCATCTGTCAGTCATTTAGTCATATGTACTGATCACCTACTTTTTCCCAGGCACTGAACACTACCTTCAAGAATACAGTAAAAAAGAGACATTTAACAGTTCTGTGTTATAATAAGGTGCTATTACACATGCAAATTTCTGTAGAGGCACAAAAGGGGGTCATGAGGCATCTTCAAGGGTCACAAAAAGGTTCCTAGAAGGTGACATTTGAGACCTGGAGGATGAGGATGAGTTAGCAAGGCTAGGAGGGTTCAGGAATAGAAGAAAGATGGGAATGAGAGTCAGGAGAGGGGTGAGCAGCAAAAATAAATGAGACTGGAGATATGGTAGGGACCAAATCATGAAAGTAGAAGTTATGTAGAGGGGCTCAGATTTTACCATTCTCTGAAAGATGTGTAGGGACATAGAATGCTGAGATGTGCTTTAAAATCTTATTGAGTTTTGCAACATAGCAAATGAAGTAGAGAAGAGCAAGACCAAGAGAGATGGGTGATGACGCTATAACAAGAAGCCAAACTGAATCAATTATTCATTTAATAAATATGAACTGAACACTAAGAACCAAAATGGGCCTAGTTCATGCCCTCATGAAGTTCACACAGAGATAAGCATCACACAGGCACACAAGAATTCGACCATAAACCAAGATACATAATATAAAGGCAAAGTATAGGCAGGAGAATTGTATGAATCCTCAAGCAGAAGGAAACATGAGAAATTTGAAGAAAAGGCCAGCTGGAAAATGATAGTGGCATGAAATAAAGTGATACCAAAGGAGATGGAAATTTGATTGGTGGTTGATTGATTGATTGATTGATTGATTGTGGGACGGAGTTGAGAGAAGGGGACTCATGGGCACCAAGATAGAGAGTCAGAGACTGAGATGTAGAAGAGAGGTGAAAATGAAGTGAGAAAATCAGATTTAGACATTTTGGATGTGAGGGGGCCTTGAGACATTCAAATGGAGATGTTAATAAATAAGTGAATCTGAAGTTGCAGCTGAAGTTTAGAATAAAGCTCTGCCTGCACTGGAGGGTACAGATATGCAAAATAAATGAAACAGAAACCACAGGATTGCATGAAATTTCCTGGGAAGGGAGTCTAATGAAAAAATTGCAATGGCCCGTAATCTAACAGACAAAATCCTATATTTAATCGATAAGAGACTAATTAAAGGCAGCATGAGATGTAGGAGGAAAACTCAGAGACATATCCTTCAAATAGGATGATGGCATTTTTTATCTATATCAGAAGGACATGTAACTTGAGTTCTCTTACCTCGAATAATAATAGCAATATGCCAATCTCTCTCTCTCTCTCTCTCTCTCTCTCTCTCTCTCTCTCTCTCTCTCTCTCACACACACACACACACACACACACACACACACACACACACACACTCCTATTCTGCCTTGAAGCCAAATAACATCCATGTACCACACAGATGGTTAATCATGTTTTAGATACAGTTGGTGGCCATGGAGTCAAAGAAACCAAGTGTTCAATGGATGATACATCTTCAAAATCTGCCCAAGTCTTACCTAGTATGCTACACTGTACATACTTATAGATTTACAAATTCATATACTTGCTTCTGTGCTCAGACAATTCAGTACTAATTTTTTATTTATTATTCTGAATATTTAATATAAATTACTCAGGTGATTGGTAAAGAGTGAGAAGTTGAATTCCATGAATAATTGTTTCAACTATTTACATTATTTTTGCATACAAACACAACTATTTCACATATAAATTCATGAAAACAACAGGCCATGAAAGTAAAAATATCTACATAAAACCAACAAACTGGGCTCTACCATTCATTCATTTTGTTCTATTTTTTCATTGACTCTGATCTTTGTAGCAAATCAAATCATGAACTTTTCTACCTGGATAATTTAACTTCCAAAATTAGTTATTGAGCCTACTATGTTCCGATGATGCTCATTTCAATTATTGCCAAACTTCTCAATCAATTGATTTCCTAAAACCACACTTGACCATTCCAGGACAAAGGTGTGATTCTCAGAATCTCAGGTGATCTAGAGACTATAGTCAAAAACCACTCTCAAAACATCTTTAAGATAGGCTTAAGCCTGGTCATGATGATTTGTCTTCGAAATCAAAGTACACGGAAGACTACACAGAAATTTCATCATAGCCATAACTGTCTTTATCATCATACATTATTGTTTTGTATTACTACTCACCAACCTTTGCATAAAGCTTTCTACTGTACCAACTGATTAAGTGATATAATGTGAAAAAAAAACATGTAAAATCTAGACTCTACAAAACACCTAAATAGTGTTTTTTTTCAACATTTGATACTATTCTAAATAATACAGAAGCACTACTAATGGTCCCACTGAAGAGTGTATTTTATTGAAACACTTCCTTGGATACATAATATCAATTAAATATGATGCAGAGAGTCAAATATAAATCATGAAATAATGTAGAAAATGAAAAATATATACATATATGCTTTTCTGTTATGCTTTAAAACAACTTAACTTTTTCAAGATCTTTCAAAACCTCAGCACAATTCTTGACTAAATCAGAGGGGCGCTAATCTGAAAGTCCGGCTGTACTTCCTTCACTATCATAGAAACACGGATTTTCATCTCTGCCCACACTAGGTAACTGCCATCGGCAATGGGAACTTGAAATAAACTGCCATCAACCAATAAACATAAATCATGGTTTATGTGTCAAATAGCATATAGATATTATTTCTATGATCTATTAAGCACAAAAATGAAAGAGGTAGATATCGTCATTGCCATTTAATAGTTTCAGGAATTGAGACTGAGCTAGGTAAAATCACACACCTTAGAATTTCACCTGCCAAAGCCCAGTGCCTGCCCACTAAAGAGAGATGAGCTAGTGAGAGAAGTTCCCTGACCATCATCCTCAGGAAAATCTTATGCTCTTAGCAATTCATTTTTAACTATCCACACTTTCACTAGAAGACAATTTTAAACAGTGATGACCTCTGTCATTAACCTAAGTTTTAAAAGTTCATGTGTAGAGATTTCAGTGACTGTCCAACAAAGAAAATGAATAAAGAGTTCCTAGGTTGAATAAACATTCCTTCTGACTCTAAATAATATGAGGCCAAGTAACCAGATTGGCCATATTTTTATGAATGGATCAATATATTTTTTTGTTTGGAAATGGATTTCCTGTTCAACATGGGTCAGCACAGCCTAAGACTCTCTCTTCATTCTCTATGCAGAAAAATATTTCTTTTCTTTTAATTATGATGCTCGAACCCTGATGTCTACCCATGATTTTAGGGTAAAAAGCTAATTTTAAGGACAAAAAAAGTTGTTTTCTCTCTAACCCAATGGTCCAGGGTGGGCTGGCAGGCAGGTCTGCTCCTTGCAGACATTAAAGGATTTCAGTTCCTTCCATCCAGTTTCTCCACACCCCCTACCCCAGGATGTCACTATCACCTGCATTTTCAAAGCTGGTGTAGGCTGTTCTGTATTTTAGTACCAAGCAAAGGGAAAAGCTAAGTGGAGGCTGAGAAATGTCTCCTATCACTCCTGCTCACATTTCATTGGCAAGAATGAAAGTACGCTTGCAAGCAAGACTTGAAACATAGTTCCTAGCTGAGAGGCCACATGGCTGGCTGAAACTAGATTATTACCTTGAAGGAGGGGGGAAATAAATTTGGTGGACAGCCAGCCATCTTCACACTGGAGTATGCCCACAATTTTGGGGGTTATGTGCAGCAAAAGCCAAAGTCCACACTACACACACACACACACACACACACACACACACACACACACACACACACACTAATGAATAAAAGAAAAAAGAAGTCCTAATGAATTCAAATACACAATGAACAAAATACTATTTTATCCAAGACTGTGACCCAGAATTTTCCACACATTTACTTCAAGTCTCTTTTTTACTTAGAACAACCTTTTGAAAATAAAAGGCCACAACACTTTTGAATGTATATGGAAATGGGATTCATCTATGAAGAATAACAAATAATTAAAATATTGCTGCCTGACACAGAGGGTCAAAGACATACCCAGGATGCCTCCAAATCTGAAAAGGGTGCTGAGCTGGAAATCAAAACAAAACCTAAGACTCTCCAAGCCCAAACATACGGGCCTTAGACACACATATGGTTTCTATCTCTAACTGAAAGAGCTGGATCTAAATGGAGTTGCAAAGCACATATGCAGTTTCATAAATAGAATTAGGTAGAGCAGGATACCTTCCAACCCAGAAGTTTAGCAATGTCCTTTGCACAACTAAAAATTTGCTGTTCTAAAAACTAGTCTTTTCTAAAGTTTCCTGGCTGGTCTTGGATCCTCATAAAATTTGGTTTTCACATGTGTTGGGGAAGCTTTAAAGGCTTGTTTTGTGAGAAGGCTAATGAGAATGCCAGAATTTTTATTTTAGGCTAAAGTATATAAATTAAGATGTACATAACTTGAACACTTGAGAAGTACCTCAGTAACATAAATTTGGGATTGACTTTCCAATGAAATGTACATTTCATTTTTTAAAAAAGTTGACCAATGAGACAGTGATCAAAGTTAAAACTAAAGCATTTTCTATGGTCAAGAAAAATGTACAGAATCTAGAACTGTAGCTCTTTCAGAGTCCTCTGTTGAAGTGTTATACTCAGCCTCCTCCATGGGCCATAAACATAAAATTATAAAAAGAAAAATCTTAAATTATGAGTCTGAAGTAAGTGAAAGAACTGTAAGAATGCACCCTGAGGATTTAATTGTCCCTACTTGCTCTATTTATAGACCCACTGTATGGTCAATTCTCAATTTTTTTAAGGTCCTGGAGACATACATTTCAAAAGTCCTTGTTGAGCAATTCTGCATATGGAAATTTTATATACTGTCTATTTTATTTCATATTAACACATTAACACATTGTTTCCCAGTAAGCCTCTGTATGATTTGGGGAGTGTTTCAATGGTTTATATTTTGACTATTTTTGTGCTTTGACTGGCTGATAGATTTGCCCATTCTCCTGATATTTCTTTAATTGCTATAATTGTAAGGGGGAAAAGCTAGAATAATGCTTGATGTTCATCCTTCCCATTGGTAAATAAGCCAAAACTTAATAATTTTAGCAGATTTTTACTCAACCAGCACTATATAAGTGTAACAGTTACTGAAATTATTAATGAAAATATTTCACTGAGGTCTCTAAAATTAATCCTATCATCTATACAAAAAAAAAGTTTCTCAGAGATTTCTCAGAGATTTCTCTGCTTTGTGATATGGAGGTTTGACAGTAATTGTCTGGATTAATTAATCTGCTTTGTTAGGAGAAGGCTGGAAGTCAGCCAGTGCTGACTTAAGTTATTGAAATTGTGTCTTCAATATGAAATTAAGATAGTGCAATTACTATCTTCTCAAAAACTCTCAAACTAGTCTACAAAGGTGAGGGGAAAGAGTGTACACAGACACATTTGCCAATGTGTATTTTTTCCACTGGAGTAGCTTCTTAGGACTCATAGGACTTGGTAGCTGGGAACAGTTTTCATCCACTCTCTCATCTGGAATTAATGAGAATAAGGTTCAGAGATGTGAATGACTTGCCACATTTCCAACATTTTTGGACTCCCATTCCAGTGCTCCTTCCTCATCACAGCTTGGCTGCCAAACTCTGCCCAGTAATCATCTTGAGGAAAACTAGTCATGGGAATCATTAGACCCCCTCAGTCAATGCTGCAATAACTTTAGCTTCTAGTCAGTCATTTCAAAAGCTGGTAGGAAGTCACAGAAATGGAAAATGTGGTCATCACAAGATGTTACAAAAAGAAGAAGAAATCCTCAGGGGTAGCAAGCTCATGCACAGGCAGTTGCTCTTCTAAGTCAGGTTAACAGGGGTCTTCCTGCAGGGCATCCTGAAAAGACAAAAGTAGAAAAATTTCACTTGCTCTCTCTGTTCTCAATAACACAAGTGAATGTCAGCAGCCCACTCACCTGGAGAACTGTCATAATAGCCCTGAGAATCTGTGAGCGTTCACCTGCCAGAGACAGGATCATTGAACACAGGAACAGCGCCTGAGGCTGTTGAGGGAGTCAAAACAAACCTTTCCCTTCTGAGAGCTAACAGTCCGAGGCCCCTCTTCATCTTTGAAGGCGAAACTCCAAAAGTTAAATTAGAGGATGGCATTTGGTTAGTAGGACCTCTGGCTCTTTGTCCAGCAGTTTTCTTTTTAATGAAGTACATCCATCCTCTTATAACCCATGTTACTTTCATGCTTCCTTCTGTTTCAAGAACAATGAGCTCACCATGATCATAGGGGGTTTTCTAGAAAGCAGCACATGTGAGTAGAATTGCCCACATGTACTTTCACCAGCAGATTTCATTCTTCATTAGAAGGAATGGCTACAGATGAATCCAGCTGCTTTGCTGTGGCTGGATTGTCCTCATCCACTGGAATGGGATAAGAGAATACAGGGCAGAGAAGTAAACTTGGGTCATCATGGGGAGTCCCACACACATATGTAGGTTGAGCCATCCCAGACCTTGCCATTCTCTTTGCCAGTGGCTGAGCCATAATGGAGAAGATAACATTGATGGGGATTGACCTACATTTTCTCCATAACTAGAATGAGTTTCCAAACAACACTCTCCATTACTAATTAATATGTTCATTTTTATCTCATAGTCACTATTTGATCAATAAATATTTACTTAGTGCTGTATTAGACACTGTACAAGACACCTTCTAAGATTCCAAGAGCAGAATATGTGAATTGTCTGCCACCCTAAACATCTTTGGGGTGACGGTCTCCTCCCCCATTTCTATAACAAATAGTCTCACTTTGTCAATATTCAGAGCAGATTCCAGACTTGAACGGAATGGACATCAAATATCCTCCAGGTTCTTTCTAGTTCAATGTGTTATGTGTTTAATTGTTATATTTGATGACTACTAATGGAAACAGAGTATGGAGTCTTGGCTGCTGTGAAAGGTGGGATGGTAGCCAAAGATTCAGCATCACACTTTCCTTTTCACTAGTCCACAGAATCACCCATGTCAGGCAGAATGTTTCAGAACAGCATATCAACTAGGTAAGCAGAGGCTTGAGGGGATTTGGAGAAGTGTCCAACCAAATGCTTCACTCCAATTCTGTTTATTGTGGTTTCTCTTGAGTATCTTTCATCTTATCACCTAGTCTCTTTGAAATGATGGCCACTTTAAAAAAAAAAACAGAAATAAGTAAAAGATACAGAAAACCCTTCCTTTTTTCTAATTCTAAAATACCCGCTGACCATCAAACCCTTTGGAAGGCTGCTATACCTCCAGGAATATCTCAAAGGTAGAGCTGAGTAAAATCTATACATTTCATACTATTTGTATTTGTTGGGACATACTATACTATGCTATGGCAATAAATAAAAGCCAAAACAGCAGGAGCTATTGTGTCTGTTAGTGTTGCCATTAATAGACGCTTTATTTTGTGCATGAAAAGTCAATACATATCAGTAGGACTCTCATCCATCTCATGTCTCAGGGATCAAGGCTCCTGCAGTCATGCAATGCAATCACTTCAACATATGGCTCACAGGGAAGAAAGAGGATGGAAACTCTTAACCTCCTTGGACCAAAATAAGATCTCATTGTACAGTACTAGTCAAGAGGCCTCCCTCCAACCACTTTTCGGCCAGCTTGAGCCTTCTTGTGTGCTCAGGAATGAAGGAACACCAGGTATGGAAAGCACTAGGCATCTCTACCACTCCACCAGTGGCCAAACTCTTACACTGTGAAGATGTTTTCTTATGGCCACCTTCAGAAATGTTAGTGAGTGTCACTTTTAAATATTGCAGAAAGTCCCTCTAGTTTACAGACAATGAGCTCACCATGATCCCAAGGCCCTGTCTCCCCAGCCCACACAAGGGGCCAAGGCTTTTTTAACACCAGCTTCCAGGAGCATCGTGTCAGCTCCTTCTTACCTGAAAATATAGATTAATTTCTATGGTATCAATCTAGCCATCAAAACATCGAGAGTAACAGGAGATGAAAACTTTAATTCTTCAGAATTTCTTAGAGTTCAAGGTGTCAGTTTTTGTTAAGAAAAGTACTTTAAACAGCAGCTGGATATAAATCCACAAATGTTGAGTAATTGTGTGTTAAACAGATGAAGCTGAAGTTACTCTGGAGGATAGAGAAAAAAATACGAGGAGTGTAGGGAAGCAGGAGGCCTCCTTCCCTGAGATGGGTCCTCCCTAGGAAAAGCCCTTGCCTTTGGTAAAGCTGCTAAACTCTGAATTGACATGTGTAAAGAGTGACCTTTGATAAGAAACAAAGGTGTGGACTAGGAAGCTGGCATTCAGGGACTGACATGAAAAGTAGACTTAAGAAATCAAGTAATGAGAAAAAGTCATTGCAGGAAGGAGGCTGAGTCATTGCAGGAATGAGGATTCCAATCAAGTCTGGCCAGTTCCTCAAAGGCAGATGCTCCACTAACACTGGACCCCATAAGGAAAGATCTCAATTGTACCAGAATGAGGCTGGAGAAGGCTTCCAGCTATGCCCCTGGGTGGTAAGAAGCTTCAAGTGGTGTAAAGTAATGAACTCATTTTATAGTATCCCTTCTAAAGCCTTCACATTACATCTCCTGAACATCTATAACAGAAGTCAACTACTTTTGCTTCTTATGGAACTTACCAGACAGCTTGCTCTCTATTCTTTTGGGAATTTAGTCTAGCTTCTTCCACCTCACCACCGCTTCTCATATGCACTCACTTAGAGAACTTCCTCTGCAAGAATCATTGCTGTGCCTGGCCCTACCCAGAAATCAGATAAAATAAAAGAAGCAATGTTGCATAATGGTTAGCCCCAGAGCTAGGCAGTACAATTGCATGAGCATGTATCCCAGCTTCAGTCCCTCATCTATATTAAAAACACTTATCTCCTAGGGTATGCTGGTGACTAAATGAGAAAAAGACTATAAAACTATGAGTAGTATATAAAAGACTATAAGAACTGATGTTTAATAAGCCTCAGTGAATGTTGGCTGCTATAATTGCTACTGCCCTCCTTGTATGAAAATGACAACAGAAAGAAATGCTATCTGGGAGATGAATCACTGTGATACCAGCTTGGCTGGGCTGGGAGATTATTGGGGGGAAAGAACTAGCACTGAGAACCCTCCAGGTGACCTGGAGAAGGTCACTACATAAGAAAATCCACTTTGTCTTAATAAAAGACCAAATGCTGTTGAGAAATCTGCAGCATCCACTAAGTAGATTAGGGATGTAGAAATGAAGGGAAGGCAAAAAGGCACTTCCCAGAAAACTTAAGAATGGCAGAGACTATGAGTTGTCCCCAGTATGTTTACCACGTTTTCCAAAGTGCTTGGACAACACTGTCCAGAAGAATAGAGACAGCTAGGTGTGACCAAGTGACAATAGCCCAGGCATGAGATATAAGTAAAAGCATTGTGCAGAACCTCCTGAGATCCCTGCTTAATAAACAGCAGGCATGTACCCTTTGCCACATCCTCATTCCTGCAGGAATGCAGGTGGGATGGGCAGCTCAAGAGCAGTCATCTTATACGAAGAAGTGTGCCTTAGGAATGGATGTTCACATACAACCACAAGAAAGAAGCAGTAAGAGATGAAGGATGGACATCTTTGAAGGCTAGTATGCTATACAAGTAAAGTTACTGCCACTTCAGAGGAAAGAGAGAAAGGAGAGGAAGGTGAGATTAGCATATCCCTTGACCATCTACCTCCAGATTCTTATTTCTAATAGAAATAAATCTCTTATCTCACTGAAGCTACAGTTATTCTGGGCTTCGTTTTGTGCACAGTGGAACTTAATTCTCAATGGTAGTAACTTACTCTACCCACGTGGCCACTAATGACATTTCCATTAACCAGCCTTGACTGTTCATCATATTTCTTCACAATTGTGCTAGTATTTATTATATCATTACTCTTACTTGAGCAGTGTTATAATCTCACTTCCATTTAAAGGCTCTTCAAAAATGAAGATTGACAGTCAGTCCTTCTATTGCCTATCTTGACTGGATATTGTAACAATTTTCACAGACTTAATAAAAAAACAAATGGGGGCCAAGACAAAGCTTCATGATTTTGTCTAGATTTGGTCCAAGAATACCTCATTCAGCCATGGGAATATATACAAAAATATATATATTATTTGAAAAATGCTCCTGGCCTCACTTCTTCCAGAAGAGTTGTCCTAAACACAAGCAGCATTCTCTATGACTCGTCCAGTGTAAACCACTATTCCTCTTGGGTAGTTAGTGAATGCAGGATGGCTCCTTACAATTTGCCAGGTTGGCAGCACTGACCCTGCACATTCAGATGGCTCCTCCGCTCCAGATGCTGGGTCTGAGAGATACCGCCTGCTGGCACCTTAGATCATGCTCCCAGAGAAGGAGAATAAAAGGGGTGGGGAAGCAGTCCAGCAAGGTGGCACTCAGTATTCTGGCTGTTTCACCTCTCATTATCCTCCATGACAGAGGTCAGGCCTCTATCCCTCCTCTTGTGACTGCTTTGGGCATGCACAGTTTGGCCCTGGGAGTGCAAGTCGTCTATTATTTAGTTGGCAGGAATTTTTTTAAACACCTTTGTGTTTGTGCTCTTTTCTTCTTTTATCAGCCTTAATAGGTATTCCATTTCATCTTCATAACAGCTCTTAGAAAGTTGACCTGGAAGATATTCTTGGTATTTTAAATTGAGGAAATCAAGGCCCTGAGAGGTGCCAACCACACTTCTACAAGTGAAGTGCCTGACATCTTGTAGTATGACTTGGCCCAGGGGCAGTGGGAGGTGAGTTTAGGAGGCTACAAATCATACCCGAAGAAGGCTTCCCCAGGTACCAAAAAGCACAGAGTCCACTCTACCTGCCTCTCACCGAGTAGGGGACATTTGATATGAAATCGGAAGTGCACTGTTTAGAATGAACAAGCAAAGGGAGACCAAAAAATCCTGGACTTGAAAAATAAGTCACATTTTAATGTTTTCAAGCATAGGCCTCTCCGTCAAACAACAGAGTGTGCTGGGCAGTGAATGGACTTACTAGATCGGCAGCTCTTGGATGGATTCGGGATCGTGTAAATACAGCAGACTGAAGTGTTCTGGTGTCCAGGGCATCCTGGCTACTCTTTTCACATGAACATAAATGAGCAATGGGTTTCAACCTTCATGTTCTCCTCTGTTGCGATTTCACCACTGAGGAGCCAGGGAAAGATTGTGATGAAGTTAACAGAGCAGGGTGACCTGTGATGGAAGTTAACCTGCAGGGGCAGCGTCAGCCATAAATCAGCATCCTGGCCTCATGTGCATGCCAGCAGGACAGCAGACAAGGGGCCTTAAGTCAACCAAATGAAACAGCACTATTATAGCTAGATAGTGTTTTCTTTTCCTGAAACTAGAAAGGTCTTTAGAGGCAGATGGACTTTTGGTGTCTGAAAACTGGAAAACGATACAATAGGCACAGAGAATCGACTTCAGTATCTTTATGCTTTTTTTTCTTACAAATAATACACAGTAGATTTAGTTCATTTTGTTTTTAATGTGGTGAAAGATGCACTGTGTTTTCTTTAAAAGCTAACAATACTTCAGGTAACAAAATAGAAATACCTGCTGAATCTTCTATTATTTTTTTTTTGCTTTTTTTTTGGAATTGATCAGGGCTTATTTATGAGCAGATACTAATTTATCATGATGTCAAGAAAGAAAAATCATTTGTTGAATGCCTACTATGTTCCAGGTGTTTAATTTTCTTTACAATATCTCCCCTGAGGTATATTTAATTGGAACCATTTTGCACATGATGAAATGGAGGCCTGGGAAAATTCAATAATTTTTCCAAAATCTCACAACAAATAAGTATCAGAATTGGAATTCAAAGGTTCAAAGGACAAACACCAGGTTACCATGTCAGAGAACTGAGGTCATTTTACTGTGGTACTCTCCCATCACCCCACATCAGTATTAGTAAAAATTTTAGTGAAGGTATCCCCATGATAAACTGCTTGCTGCTCTGGAAGGCTGATCCTCTGTGAACCATTTACCTGCTCTGATGAGAGGTTCAAGATTAAATCCCTAGTATGCTATCTACCTCATGGTCCACAGTCAATATGTGTTATTGCTGGTATTGTTTCATGCGTTCTTCTTAACAGTCTGCTACCTACATATGTTTATACCCACTGTAGAGGTAAAGAAAGTAAGTCTCAGACAGATTATTTATTCGGTGTCCCACAAGTAAACCAATAAGTGCCCAAGTCAGGGAAGTCACCCAAACTCTCTTGAATTCTGAAGCATATGTCCCTTTTATGTCTCATAGAATCCATCAATAATTAAAGATAAAAGAGACCTTGAGGCTGTGCATTCCAAAAGCCTTCATTTACTTATTAAAAAGTGGAGCTCCCATGAGGGGGAGTTGGCCAAGGTCAGAGTCAGGAAGGTGGTCTCTGGCCCTGTGAACTGAGTGTCCAGGTGAACTACTACAAAGAAGGGGACTAATATCTCGGGTGCCAGTGGCTAAAACAAAATTTATGGCATTTCATTTAGAAAACTACACAAGGATTCAGGGAAAGAAGATTTGGAGGGGAAAAAATTGGCCCTTTGACGTAAACTATGAGCAAGCTCAGAAACATTCACGAATGACCAGAGTTACTAAATAATTAATCAACAACAGACGGGTGCCAGTTTGAAATGTAAATGGATGAAGGTGTGATGCTGTCATCCAGGGGAGGATGATGTGACTGGAATGGTGAACCCGCCTTACCTGCTCCCACTGAAGGCACAGACACAAAGAGGAAGTGAGGCTATCAGACAAAGGACCCCCAACCCCTGATTCCTGGCTTTGACCCACAGTACACTTTCATGTCCTTATCCCCAAAGAGATGTTAAAAAATTATGAAGAGCCAGCTAGGCATGAGGGAGGGGAAGCAAAGCCATCTAAAGAAATGTTACCTGACAAGTCTGTAGGCGATACATTTGAGAACACCTTTATTTTCCTGCTTCTTGAAAAAAAAATGCACCTTTTATCTCTCTTCCTTGCTCTTTCTTCCCAAATTCTCTAAAGGTCTTCATGCAAGTGGTTCCGTGTGACTCAAAGGCAGACAACAGCTGCAAGCAAAGCAACAAAAAAGGAGATTGACAATGGGAAAAGAGGCAGGAAAGAGAAACTCCCTCACCTTATCATACCAGAAAATACTGTGTCTTAAAAAACAAATATATAAAGTCTGCAGAAGACGGAATGTCTCTCCTCTAACTAAACGTTGATCAAAAATCTCTATTCTAGAAAAATAAAACAGCTTGGCATTCTTAGATCTGGAATACACACATGCCAAGCATAGCCTGGTACATAGTAGGCACTAAATGTTCATCAGTTCTTTTTTTCTTTCTTTCTTTATCTAATACATTTTTCCACACAAGAAAGCCTTCCTTTAAGCCCATGAAACTTTCAAGGCTTCAGTGTAGTTGTCTGAAAAGTGAAGCTGAGCCTGGTGCCCACCTCAGAGGGTTAGAGGCCAGCCCATGACCAGTGCTCCAGTGAGCACCTACAGTGGCTGTTGTTTTCACTTTTCCAGATAGAGGAAGCAGCATGTGCAATGCCATAAGAAGTTTGGTTTGTTTGGGGAAACTGCCAATAACTCTAGATGGCCAAAGTGCCAGGTCCAAGGTCAAGGTGGCAGGAGAAGCAGCTGGTGAGGCAGACATGGGCCAGAAGCTAGAGCATGAAAGGCTCAGGGCATCTGCTCCATGTGACAGGAGCTACAGCCCAGAGGACAGGAGGCAGAAGTGGGATTGAGCTAGACAGAGAGAAGGCTCAGGAGGTCTTAAATTAGTCCAGTCAGGGTGAGGATGGAGAGAGAACGTGAAAGCTATCAAGGACACGGGTGAGCACAGTTTACTGTGTGACCCCACTCCTGTCTTCACTACCTGGTAAGGACCAAGTCGGGAAAGGTGTGGTGGGGTGCCAACTACAAGCTCTTTTAAGGGCTGAATCCATTGAGCAGATTTTCAGCAGCCCTGAGGCTCCTCTGCCTTAACTTGTCAATGTTGTTTTCTGCTTCTTTGCCCAAAAACGGACAGCTGTTTCTTTGCTGCTCTCTCCCCTTACTCTCACCCCTTTTCTTTCTCTCTGCTCTTCTCTCTTCCTCTCTCCTTTTCCTCTCTTCTTCTCTTCATCCTTCTTACCTTCTCTCCTTTGGGGCAAATTCAGCAGTGACTTTCTCCCTCTATAAACTGGCACCCACTTGTGGGCCTCTCCCCAAGTCTTCTCATTTTCCACATGGTTCTGCATTTTGCTGAAGGTTGTGGTAGTAAAGGTTTGGGCCAGCAGTGGAAGGAGTCAGGCAGCTGAGAGTAAAGAAGAAGGTTTTGTTCTGTTTCTCGTGATTCTAACTGTGTGGGCGTCCTGTCCTCACTCCTCCTGCCCTTCGCTTTTGCTTCGGGCATGTTCAACTGGAAATCAACTGCTTCCTTGGAGGGTCCTGGCTTTTTTCTGAGTGGAATCTCATACAAACACACAAAAATAATCCATAATGGAAATAAAAGTAGAACAAAACCAAGCACTGCCCCTTCTCCTCTTAAGTAGTACATCCTGCTATGGTGCATACATTTTTCTCAATTTAAAAACTCAGTTCATAATACGTTAAAATTCAGAGACACAATATAACAAAACTCTTATGTTCACGGACACTTTCTCTCCAAAAATTTATTATTAATGGCATGCTTTTCTATAGAAAGATTTTCTAGTTCATGATTTCAAAAGTTTATTGGCAAGATTTCTGAAACCCATAATTTAAGAATCCACTATTTCACTGTTAAATATACATATAGAAATTGTACCCACTAGGAAATATATTTTTGAGAAATTTAAAGTTAATTTATTTTTAATTTTAAGAATATTATTTTCAAAGAAAAAAAATATAATTCTAAAGGCAGAACTCTAAACTTTTTACTACTGCAGTGCAGGCATGTATGGGGAATTGGGTTGTTTGGTGTGTGTGTGTGTGTGTGTGTGTGTGTGTGTGTGTGTGTGTGTGTGTCTGTGTGTGTGTGTGTGTTCATTTCTCAAAGTACTATAGATTTACACACAGAATATTGTAACCAGCTTCTCTTCATCCACTAGTAGGAACTGAGAAGCTAGTGGCTTAAATTTGAGTGAGAAGGATTTAGGTTCGATAGGAGGAAGGGAAGACCTGAAAGGAATGTTGTCAGGACATTAGCAGAGGTGGCCGGAGAGTTGGGGCATGCTTCCATGGAGGGCTTGAACATTTCTGTAGTTTCATCTGTCTGGGCAGGCTTAGGCTTGCCGTGCTCTCAAAGGAGTTCTCCCATCCCACACTCTGTCCCCAGGACCCCTTCAATGTCATCATGGGCAGGAAGGTAGAGAATGCCCTCAAAGGCCAAAGGTCAAAGGTCAGCTCAGCACTTGCCAGCTGTAGGATCTTGGGAGAATCACTTAATTACACTCTGTCTCAATTTTTTAGCTATACAATAAACATGATAACAAGCACACATCCCTCCCAGGTTTAAGGTGGGAGTAAAAGTGGAGCATTCTATGAACGCTGGTCTTTATTAGATGCTACATGGAACACAGAGATTGGCAGGCACGACCCCTGCCCCCAACGGGATTGAAAACCTGCAGAGGTGTTAATAATAAAGTTTCTAGGCCTTTGGATCTCAACTGCAGTTTTTTTTTTTCACATATAAGAAATGTGTAAACTTGTACAAATAAGCAATTCAAAGGCCAGAGCAGCTCAAGGTCCATCTTGAGTGACTGGTGAGTCATGCCAATTCTCTTCAGCCCATGCTCTTACTAAGATGTGTCCATTTGAGCAGCAACTCCAATTAGCCATAGACTCAGTGTCTGTCCACACAGAGGATCAAAGACCCCAGAGTGCCGTTCAATCTAACCACATCGGTGAGCTTCACTCCACCAACCCACGGGCTGAATCCTTCAGTAACATTTCTTCAGAGAGAAAGCCTAACACATTCACGATGGTCTTTGCACCTAGAAACAGTGTAGCACAGTTAGCTCTTGGCTCATGTGGCAAAGTTTGACACAAAAACCTCTCAATATCTAACGACACAAAGTCAATCCAAGAATCGAGACCTCACAAGCAAGCACCACTACCAACACCACCAACTTCTCTTGAGAATGCTCTTCATATTCCTTCTCAATAGCCCCTTAGTTAACTGGCTGAAAACCGCACACATAACCAGAACAATATCTGGGTGTCTCTTATCATCTTTGACTTTCCTTTGAATTTGACTTGATGATATCAGGCGCAGATAATTTGCCTGCCTACAGTTGTCAGAAATGCTAGAAGGTAGCAGGAGTTCATTCTGTGAGAATATTTTTAGGATATAATCTTAGAACTAAGATTACCTCTGAAAGAGAACTCACTGAATACAGCCCAAGGAGAGAGAAGAACACTGTCGCTGCCCCCATGAGCATGGAACCAAGGACGAAGCTGGTCTAGGTTGCCTTTGTAGGCCATCACTTTTCCCAACGCTAGTGTGTCTTTCAGCCACACGACGCCTAGGACCCTGAGATGGTGAAGAACCTTCTCCCATTGGCAGGAGGCACAAGACAAACTTCCAGTGCCAGGTGGAGTGAGCAGCCTTCCCATTACCTCCTAATCCATGGACACCAGCAGGCCTCATTGTGTGGAAACAAGTACAACCCAACATCAACTGCCAGAGCTGGTGGCCACTTGAAGTGATCTTTTTCACCAGTAGCTCTTCTTATTCTTGTCATTAAGAATTTAAAGTATGATGTGTTTTCTGCATGAAATACTACTCAGAAAAGATAAAATGTTTATGGTCTACACCTTTTGATGAGTTACATATTTAATACACAGTATAGAAGTTTTCTGGTATCTGAAAATATCCTCAAGCCTCAAACACTCTTTTATTATTGCCCTATTTATGAAGACCTTGTTGGCTGCTATTTTTTTTTTTTTTTGAGGGGTGATGTCAGGCAAGGGAAAAGGAAACTTTGGTTAAAAAAAGCATGACATGTGGGATTGAAATTTTTCATGTTTTGAATACATTTTTGTGCACTAAGAATTACTAAAGAGGTAAAATAGAAGGGTTTTAAAGAGAAATGGCCTCTCTCTCTGAGTAAACATTTAAGAATAAACTAATTATAGATAAATAAGCACTGGAGTTCAACCCCAGAACAGGACACAAGAGTTAGCTACATGGTTGATTTCTAGCTGCCATATAAGTGAAGGAGATAGAGGGGCCCTACCATATGGATGGAGATTTATAAGCATCCCAAGGAGTATGACAACACAGGGAAGGATGAACTGCAAAACACTTTCTAACTGAATTCCCTCCTCCATTAACTACTTATAAAATAGTGAAAAAGGAACACCTTGCTGGACTTTCTTGACATATGTGTGGCAGGAAGAGAGATCTGTTTCTCTTTGATGCTTTACCCCAAACTGGGGGCCTAGCTGTCTGCACATGGCCTCAAATGTCATATCTCCAGTGTGAGCCCCTGTCTAGAGCTCATTTTGGGTTGGTGACAGATTTCCGGGCCCCTGTCTGCTAAGGTCAGCCACAGCTGGAAGGCCAGGTATTGCTTGAACTTGAATGAGTGTGTGTTCAAAAACCTGAACTAAGTTTTTTCCCCCTGAAATTAATAGGTGAAGTATTGTATTACTAAAGCGAGATGACTGCACATTGTTCATCACTGCTGTAGACGAAAGAGTCCAAGTACATGGCAGATGCTACTCGAATGTGAGAAAGGGCTCATGTAATTTACAAATAACCAGTGAATTTGAGCTTCTCTCTCCATCTAGTACCTTTTCCCTGAGCTTCCCCAAAACTCCTATTTCTGTGGCAAAGTACCCAACAAGAATAAAACATAAAACCATTGAAAATCAAGAACGATGAAAGATGCAATCAACTATAATATAATAAGTTATGTTCTCAGAATCCAATGATCAGGTTTCATAAAACATCTCTAGCCATGAACCGCTGTGTGACCAGAAATCAGTTATTTAACCTCTCTGAGCTGCAGTGTCCCCCACTTGTAGCACAGAGAATCTTGACCACTACCTGCTCTCACAAGATCTCATGATAGAGCTTAGATGAGGTAAAGCATGTGCCAGCCTCCAGCCCAGTCCCTCCCCAAAACAGAGTGCTCAATTGCTGTTCATTGCAAAGTACTGAAGGAACATCAGCTAAAATCAATTAATTACAGAAATCATTGGTTTAGGCTACTAAAGAGTCTGCACCAACCTGTAAAATAGATGGCAATACCTTCATCTCCTCTTCAAGTCCACACCTTTTGCATTTCCCCAGGAACACTGTTTTCTGTGAAAGAACCTGGAGCTGGTCCCCTGACAACAGCTCCCGGGCCCTTGAAGCCAAGGCAGAGAGAAGTGCTTTGAAGTGGAAGACAAGCCTCTCATTCTCAGGTGGCATCCTGCTGCCTGCTGGAATGCCTCTAGCAAGAGATTAAACCCCTCAGGCCACAGCTGGAGAAAAGGATTTCATATGATTTAGACCTCCTTTCCTGACGTAAGCACAGTGAGGACAGGGACCGGCCTGCTTGGGTCATCACCACCTTTCTGAGTACAGACTCAGGAGTAAAGTGCTCTTCTGAATGGGAGGTGTGTCTCCTCTTTCCACTCTTTCTGCTTGGGCCCCTCCTTGCTTTATCCTTCAATTCAGTGTCATCACGATCAACCTCAACATCCACAAGCCCCCTCTCCCACTCCTTCTCGGTCTCTTTCTCTCTATCAGCTCACTCTCGCTTTTTTCTCCCATTTCCCCTGCCCCCTTGTCTATCTGTCTCTCTTCTCAGTGCTAACTATTCTACTTTCCAGATGTATCACAATCCAGGCCTTCCTCTCCCTCTCCATGGCTCAAGATGGGCCTTCAGAACTGCTTGTCCAGTCTGCCTCAGTCACCACCTCACTGGTCCTACAGCCCACAGCTCACTGCCCTCCACCCTTCACTCACCTAATCCATTTACCAAAATGTTTCCAAAGTGTTCTTTATGCAACACAAATCTAAGAGCGTTGTTTCCCTGCTGAAGACCATCAGTCACCCCCACAGTCACCCCCTGGGGGCTGCCTTTTGAAGCTCAGTTCTCAATTTCCCAGGAACACTAGCCCTCCCTCCCCCACTAAGCTGTTTTCATAAAATTTCCCATCAAAGCCTCACAACATCCTTCAAGGAGGCACTGCCCTCTCCATTTGAAGAGTGAGGAAGCCAAGACTTGAAGAAGTCCATCATTGGTAGACAGCTAGGAAGCAGACAAGCCAAAAGTCTCAGCCAGCTGGGCTGGTCCCAAAGGCACTGCCCTCTTCCAACTCCATCCAGCTCCCAGTGTCACTTGGGTATCAGTCCTCCCCAACTTCACGGGCCAATTGCAAGGGGTTTCTCACTCCCTTCGAGGTGTCCTCATAACTAAAGCACATGTCATTCAGTAGCTTAGCTGTAAGTCTCTGTCCTCCCCACAGAATGAGATTCCTTGAAGATCACCATCATGTCCTGTCCCCCATGCTGACTGCAGAGCTGGTACTCAGGGAGCTTTAATTGAATCAAATACTGGTCAGATAAATGAACGAGGAGATGAATAAATATCATGCCCTCAAGTGGCCAGAGTCTTCTGTCTCTTCCACAATAAAACTCAATTTATCTGTTTAGCCATGTTAGAAATTTTGGAAATGTGGTTACTGGTTATAGGATATTGTTAGGACAAGGTCATATCTCCACCATTTAAGGATGGAATCACCATTACAAAAAAGTGTTCCTATGTTTCTGTCATTCTTGTCGCCATTGTTATTTACTATGAAATGTCACTGTGCTCGAATTTTAAGCAGATGGGTTTAGGCTCCATTCATAATTTCCCTGATTTAGGAACAATTATTATCACAGACAGGAACAGTAGCACCTGCCAACTGCCAGAGCCCAACAGCAGCTTTGTTCTTGGCACACGTGGGTGCGATTTCACTTTACCGGTGATCTCTCCACAAGCTGCCTGTGCCGTTGGTCCCGGTGACGACGGGGGCGAAGGACGAAGCCAAGGCTCAACTTCTGGGGGAGGGGACATTGAGATTCCTGGGCATTGTACCAACTCAGCCATATGTCACCACAGAAAGTAACTGCTTTTTCCATATATGATCATAACTAATGTTGCAAAGCCTGTTTTGCCTGGATCCTTTTACAGGACCTGTGCAGAATATGCTCTGAGCTTTCACTCCAGATTTCTTTCTTGGGATGAATGGCTCCACACACACACACGGGAACAAGCTCTCATCCTGTTCATCAGGAGTGATAATTATTCCATAGGCTAATTCCGCGAGTGTTAGTTACATGGGGTGAAGTTCTGGCTCACGAACAGGTGCTGATGGAAATAGGAATCTAATGGCCAAATACATCCTAATGTTCTCCCTTCAATTCTTTTATTTTTTCTGTCTTTACCTTTTAGAAAATGTTAATGTATTCCTGATGAATTCAGCGTGAAAAAAAATATGTTTATCAGCTTGGTTTAAAATTTTTATTCGTAATAAGAATACAGTAGCACTGCCAACACTTTTCAAAGTCAATCCGGACTCCTCGCCAGCTCTCAGGGCCTCATCACAAGATGACCACACAGAAGAGTTACGAGGAAGGAACTCAGATGCCAAAACGATAAGCAAGCATATTTTAATCAGGTATTGGTGCTTTGTTCTTGCAAGGCACGGGGTTGAGGAAAGCATGCTCTGGTGACAAATAACCCTGCAAGTTGTCATTTGATAACTACATAAGCTATGCCTTTAGCCAGGGCCAAATGGATGATAAGTTTGTCACTGTTAACAGGTGCTAGTTATTTGGATCAAACCACACTTCACTTCCTCTTGCAAAATCAAGCCACCGTATTTCCCGACTGCATTTCCCCATCTATGAAATGGGAGTGAGGGAAGGTAAGCTCTGTGGCCCTTCCCCACACAGCCTCTGATCCTGAGTACTTGAATTTCTGCCAGGCCCTCTTCTCCCTCAGTTTCCACAGAGGGCCCACCTTCACCCCCCAGTTCAGCTGGGACTGTATTTCACACGGAGGGCCCATCTTAGCAGTTGAACTGCTCCCCCTGTAACTGTCTGCACGCAAGAAGCCTGCAGCTTTGCGGGCCACATCCAGCGCCACAGCTGGGTCCTTTAGTTTGTTGTGAAAAGAATTCCAGCATGACACAGCTCCTCTCAGCACAAAGAAGTGCTGAAGCACTAGTGGGAAAAAAGGAAAGAAAAAAGAAACAAAGCCTCTGTAAGTGAGGCAGTGCAGAGAGAGAGGTAAGATTGGGCCAGCCTTCTCCCCGGGGTCTGTTCCGTTCACTGAAAACAGGGCCTGGTCCCAGGGGCACCTTAACCGCCTCCCTGGCGCCTCCAACACCTCCCCAGGAGCAAACAGTGCAGATCGCCCTGTGGTCAGGGCGGGTCCTCCCATTGTTTGGTCTCTAAACTTGCCTTCACCTCCCCGAGGTCTCTGAGAGCCCAGGGCTTGCAAATCAACACAACATTTAATTATTAATTAACTGCACATTAAAGTTTCCATTGTTCAAAGAAACGAACTAGAGACAGTGCACTTTCTGAAGCATTCATTAATGAAAAAATGAATTTTAAAGCCTCTGGAGTCCAGGGTGGTCGGCACCAAGCTAGGTGGTTGCCTGCCTTGACCCTGGGGCTTGGGCTGGACCCACGTAAGCCGCCACGTTCGGGGACCCATTCCAGGCCAGTGTCATCGGCACCCTAAGATCCAGTCTCAGTTTTACCACATCCCAGAGTGCTCTGAAGTATCCTCCAGAGTTTTCAGGAAATACTCAAAAATGTTTCCAATTATACCGAATTGTGAATGCTTTCTTATTAAAATAAAAGGTCTATACACAGCACTGTGAAGAGAGGCATGAATAATATAATTAAATACTGTTTATGCTCCTATGGGATGAGTGTGAGCTACTGTCACTCCCTGATGATGATATTGGCATAAGGAGGGACATAGCACAGTTAGCTTGGCTTTAGAGGGCAACAGGTGGGGACAGAAACAAAATGAGATAGACTCCCAGTACGGCTCACCTCAGATGGACTGGACCTTCCATGCTTCATTTACTTGCTGACTCAGACCGAGGCTACACACACACACACACACACACACACACATACATCTTGACTGGAGGTCTGAAATCACAGCGAGTAGGGGCAACATTGTTTAGAAGTTGGTGGATGTTCATTGTATTTCTACCACAAACCCACTATCCAAACCCTATCTGCTTCTCTGCTCATCCTTCTCCTCATCTGAAGAACAATGGAACCTACCTACACTATTGCCAAGACCAGCTGCTGCTCTATTACAGTTCTCGTTGGCACTCTAAGAAGGAATTGTCTTCAATGTCCAGTTTTGTTACTTATTTGTTACTCGTGAATATGGCTCTTCCCAATATCATGAGCTCTTGGGGAAAAAGGAGTAGATCTTATTTAATTACACGCTATGCATTATGCACATAGGTTTAGTCATGCTCATATGTCATTTCTGTGATGTGCCAGACACTGTGCTAGTCTTTCAGTACATACACTAGCCCTGCCCTTCAGGAGGAGGCAATCAAATAATAACACAGGTAAATGAACTAATTATGTATTATAATTAGTATTGGGCAGGGAAAATAAAAAGGTCTAAGATAAGAAATGGTGAAGAAGAAGAGCCTAACTTCAAATTAGACCATTAAGGACAGCTTCTGTGGAGGAAACATGCATTCAAGGTGAATCCTAGATGGGAGAGAATGAGCCAGCCATGCAAAAGCGAGGAGAAAGGCATTCCTGGCAGAGGTTTCTTGCACACAGCAGAAACACCATCAAGGCTTCCTGATTTGCTGATAAAGAATTTATAAAGTATATCAAATAAATTCAAATTAGTAAGAAAATATAGTCAAAATGTACTTGTGTATAAACAAAGCAACCAGTAAGTGAATCCTTCACTTTCCAGGGGAAGGCAGAGCCTGGCTGAGACGATGTGTTTCTTGTCCCTGTGGGCTCACCTAAGACAGTGAGACATGCTCCAGGCTCAGTGAACCCTTCCCCTCAGCTTTTTCCATTTCAGCTCACTTTAGAGCTGTGGTCAGCACCTAGCACAGGAATTAAAACACTAGAGAATTCTGCATTTTCCTCCACAATTAAGTTTATTGTTTCTCTGATCTTTCAATGTTCTCATTGGTGTGGCATTGTGGTCAAGACAATACCTCAATTCCTTGCATTTTTTCCCTTACAGTCTCTCGTGATTTTGTCCCAAATCAGAAAGGTGCAGAGCGAAGCAGATGCAATCCTCAGACCCCGTAGCTCATGCACCTGGCTTTGAGTCATTTAAACATACATTCCATCTCGAGATGGAAGAGGGAACTGAACAACTGCAGACTGCTCAGCCACTTGGCTCTCTAGGTACCGGTCACCAATCCAGTGTCCCTGTTCTTCTCTGCTTTACAGCTACGGGATTGGGTCTCAGCCAACCACAGTCTCCTGCTCCCTTTAGGTTTTGTCCAAAGGGGAACTTAGGTGGAGACTAAAAGGTAGGAAATATCTAGTTTCCAAATATCTAGTGAGGTAGATTTTTCCTGGCTGGACCCTAAAGCTAAAATCACTTAGGAGATAAGGGCTTCTCTTGTTACCTGAACGATAATGATTGCCCATGTGCCCAAAAACCTATCACGTGTGCCTAGAGGGGGAGGAGGAGAGGTGGAAACATCTGTATGTTACCTGATGTGTGCGAGCAACATCTGGCTGCAAGATGTGCCTACCCATCCCTTGAAATCATCAGATGCTATTGCTCTCCTTCCTCCTTTATGTCCTTCCTTCTGTCCTTCACCATTTGAGGGGGCAGCCCTGCATTACATTGTTAGGGCCAAATATATGATAATAAACCCAGTTCTTACTCTCCAAGTCCCAGCCGAGTGGGGATGCACGAGCAGATGGTGCCATCACAGAGAGTGATTGCCACAGCGATCATGACTGAGGGGGAACAGGGCTGACAGAAAAACAGCCAGTGGCCCAGCCCAGGGGAAGCTGATAGAAGGCTTCTCAGAGGAGCAAAAACCAGGGTCCACTTTTGAGCTGGTTAAGAGGTTAAGACTGACACTTAGTAAACAACAGAAAAGTTCAGGAGGTACAACATCAAGATGCACACTACGGCATATCATCCTTTTTGGTGGTTTCCACAAATATCCAGGGATGGGCAAAATGGATTCTGATGACTGCACCAAAATCAAAGAAGGCCCTTACCTCACCCAGAGAGCCTAATCCAGTGCATTTGGGTTATGGCTCCAAAATCCATTTGTTTGTTTTATTTCCTAATGGGGTACATATGTAGTAAGTGTCTAATTATTTCATTCTCATAACATTTCTTTAAGAATCAGGGAACTATTCTGCCCCATTTAAATCATTAGCAGAGATTAGCCAGTCCGATGAGTATGAAGATCCCAGGTCATTCAGACCCAGAAATCGTACAGTTGAATCCCAACTAGTTGGCCAAATGCTTTCTGCTGCAAAATTGTGATGGCTGATGCTTCTTCAGTCTGGGCCGAGATTTAATTTGTGTTGCAATGGAACACTTTCAATCGTCAACGACAAAAGGTGATATTTCCAATATTCCTTGAGAAGGCTTCAGAGCTTTCAGTTCTTTTCTGAAAAGCTTTTCAGCTTTATTTTGATGTGGCAGAAAAGTTTTGCATGCGTCCTCGCATCCACTGTTGTGACAGCTGCATTTAATGAGTGCAAAATGATCAGAAAAACATCCTTTGGTGTGGGTTGCTGGTTGGTGACAGGGGAGAGGTGATGCTGAAATTGGAGCAGTGAAGTCATGCACACATCTGTTGAGGCGGAATTCCTGCCCGTCTGGTCTATATCAGGCAGCTCGATGCATGGCCTCAAAGCCAAATAGGACCTGCAAACCTGCATCCTATATACCCCTTCTTCAAACAACAAGGATTCAACTGGATTTCCCAGAATGTTGTTGCTGGAGGTTCATCCATGGATCTTTCTAAGCTGTTCATGTATCTCTCTTACTGGGAGGACATCTTTCTGGCTTATCTAACATACTTACAATTAACAAATTCATAAGGAAAAAAGACAAACTTTAAACAATTTATGTGTAAAGGCCCAAATCAGACAATGGAGGTCTTCTTTTAAATATGGATAGTTATGGTAGATTAAATTATTTTTTAGTAAAATTATTTTTTGTTCCCTCCCCCCGCCCCAACACAAAGACACACTCATCCTCCTAGGAAGAGTTGACCTTGACTTTGGAACTTCTTTTGGCCAATGAGAGGTAGGCAGACACTCCTACATGCCAATTTGGAGCCTAGTAAGAAACTGCATGTTTACACCCACTCCTCTGAGAGTTTCCACTTCTGCCTTGAAAAAGTCATGAGCCAGATAGCTCTATGCCATCAGATAATCCTTGCAGAATGAGAGACAGGTGCAACAACCCAAACTCGACCTGCAGCTTGAAACCTAGTTCTCTCAACTGACCCACCTGCAGAGCATACCTGGAGGAGAGTCTCCTAGTTGAACCCAGTTTAGACCAGCCCAGCAACAGCTGACTTGCAGCCCAGGAAGCATGAGCATAAATAGCAGTGAATTTAAGTCATTAAGATTTAAAGCTGTTTGTTATTAGCATCATTGTGTTGTTTTAAAAGCTTTTGAGAGAGATCACCAACAACTCACACCTGATTATGTGACAGAAAAAAATATTCTAGCTGTGGTAGATGCCTATTGCTCTGCTGACCTGCTATAAGAGAAAGCAGATGAAGCAAACACTCACATTGGCCAGCCAAGGCAAACTGAATAACAACCACACGCTTAACTGCATTTGTCACCTGTTGATTGTGGTTTGGGGCTATGGAGTTGCACTTAATATTAATGAAAGTGCAATTTCAGTAAGGCTTCTAAAGCAGCTCCTTGATTCCAACATGCTTTATTGGTTGCTATCTTCTCATACCTTACATGAGAGAACTAAAAGTATCTACATGTGTCTTGTCTCTTTCCCTGAAGTCTTTTTCATTTTCATATAGCTTCATTTCCAATCTTCTCTTTCCTCATCATGGAAAAGACAGCAAAAATAAACTGTCACACTGAACCACTATGACAATTTACTCCTGAGGGGAGAATCCTGTGGGTGTCTGAAAGCTTACTCTAAGTTATATTTGCTTAATTTATGCTTCTATTGATGAATAATTGGGGCGGCAATTAATTTTAAAATGCAAATGTGCAATGGGTCTCACTGTTTTGTTTTGTTTTGTTTTAAATATCCTTTGTCCTCGGTTCTACTTGTATTCTTCTTAATGGATTTAGTTTAGCAAAGAAGTAAAATTATTTTTTAATGCTTTATTTACTTGATTGAATTGGACTTTTTACCAAATATTGACTAAAAATGTTTATTCAAGATGGTATGCCATAGAATTTAATGGAAATAAAAACCTGTAGTACAGAACCATCATTTTTTACATGTCTCGTGGGTGATCTATCTGAATGATGAATCAAGTAACAGGCAGATGTTTCTAGCAATGTGCCTGACTATATAAACTTCGGGTTGTTTTCTAATTGGAGGGAAAATTCATTTTTATCTCTGAAAATGTCACAAAGATATTCTTTGAGAAGAAAAAATTTTCCAACTATAAAGTAAAATGAGCTTTTATTTCTTTTGCATTCTCCAGTGCTGGGAAAGTTGGGGACATAGTTAAGTCAACTAAATGCTCCTTTCATTTGCTCATTTTTTTCAACATCTATTGACACTGGATATGCAAGTGTCCCACCCTATGCTAGCTTGACAAGTACCTGCTCTCAGAGTCACAGGGTGCTGAGAAAGTCAGACAAGAAAAACCTCTATATACTTTCATCATTGTACTACATGTCATCATTTTATATGCATGTTTATTATCTTTCTTCTCAACTAGAGTATGAGCCCCAAGAGAGAAGGAACTGTGTCTGTAATTCTCACCACCCAAGCAGAAACTGCAGCAGGAGAGGCACTCATTAAGCTCTGTGGCTGGTGAAAGGAGAAAAGTGATATTTTAAAGATAAACAGAATTAGAGCCCAAAGAAGAGCTGCCTTCCTCAGCATAGGACGCAATGGAAGGTGGATTGATCAGAAAGATACCAAGGAGTTGGTGAGGATGGAGCAGGGGTTCCCATAAGGAGACGGGCAAGATGTCGCCCAAAAAGCCATGTTAGGAGCAAATAGCAGATGAACATCCATGAAGGAAGAAGTCATCTGGACAGGTTTGGCAATACCAAGGAGGTTTCAGTGGACCGTGGGATCCCTTTGGGTACGGCAGGAGCTTGGATTGGACAGGAAGAGAAGCCCAACACAAGAATCACCTTAAATCCAGATGAGGAAACTTCATCTTTCTCTGTTATCAGTGTTGATTACTGACTGACTAAAACCTTTAGATGCCAAACTACTAACCAAAATGAGCATTAAAGACAGTTGTCTGTCCATTTTTGGCAGAAAGCTGACATCCTCTTTTCTAACAAATCTATAACACTTTTCCACTGACATGTGACTTGGGGTATTGCCAAGACTTCATTAACTAACGCAAAACGAGTACTCGATCACTCACCGTACGAGTCAGATGTGGCTAGATTTTTCTTCCACTATCTAAATATTTAAAGAGAAATCAGCATTTGATGCTGAATTATCTGAATAATCCCACAATTCTCCATTGGACTTTAGTAGACATTCAAGATAAATTTAAAAAAATAATAATAACTATCTTTAAAATTAAACATTATACATATTAAATGTCTATTTTAAAATGACAACAAAGTTATTTGCCTTGGTTTTCACCCATGTAAGAAAATATTTCATAAAGCAAAAACTCAGGAAAGATGGTCACATGACCTGGTTTTCTAGATTGCTTCCTTTTATTTAATGGACTTCCCTGTTTTATTAGAAAAGCTATCTGCATGTTTGCAGATACAGGCACTTGCCTTCCGCCTGCTGGGGGGTTGAGGTCCTCAGTAAGTGGTAGCAAGCTACTTCAGAGATCATTGTGAATTCCTCTCATGTACACAGGCTTCAGCCCAGGGTTGACAAGGAATTTTGAACTTCAAAAAAAAAAGAGAGAGAGAAGGAATCACAATAAATATTTCATTGTCTAGTCAACCTAATTTATGAAGCCTGTTTGTCTCATTCAGCCTCTGGAGATTGCTACAGGAATCCTTCCCAGATGTTCTCCCTTCCAGCCAACTTACTGCTGTGTGTGTTGGGGGTGTGGTGGGGGTGGGGCAAGGGCAGCATCTACATTCTGGAAGCCCAGCTATTAGAGAGAAGAGAGGGAGGGTTGCACCCACTGTGGGAGAGGACTGGATGTCACCGGCCACCCCTACCAAGCCACGGATCCTGTTCCCAAACTGAGCTAATTGACTGATGATCAACCAAGCTCTGTTCTGCTCAGCTTTACACTATGCTCCTCACTGTGATAATCAGGAAGCATGTGGATCAAGAGCATGTGAAGCAGCAGAGAGCCAATCATTCTGACTTCCCTAAGTCAGCAGAAATCCTGAAAGAAAGATTCTGATTGAACAAATATTGGGCATGAGGATGACAAGGGCTTCAGGGTCCTTTGCATAGGCCCAGAGCCTCCCGTTTCTCTTTCTGAGCTACAGAGAGACAGGGTTCTCGGTAGCCATAGTGCCCCATGTATCTGTCTTATTTGTTCCCAGTATTGCTTTTGAAATTCATATTACCTATTATGATACTTCAGATACTGACACTTGTTCAAATCTCTTTGGATCATGCCTACATATAAGTTTGTCCTTCTACCAGTCTTAAATCTCATCTGTTCCTTTGCTATGATGACAATAGCTGTTACACAGATACACTGTTGCCAGGAAAGAGTTTGGACTTAATGAGAAATAAGGAAGAGCCAAACACCCTCCTGAGAGATTATCCTGCCACAAATCACCCTCAGCAGAAAGACTACCAAACTAAAATCTTGAAAGAACTGTTCCAGAAGAATTCTTGTTTGGGGTTTTGAAAACCACAAAGCCAAGATTTTGAAGGTAAATTTGATACTCCTACAGCTTGGCTGCACAAAATACGGAGTCCGGTAAGCTCATGACAAAGAATGCCATGCTTCTAGCCCCTCGGTGGTCTCAGAGGCTGTAATCAGAGTCTGAAGGGCAGAAACACTGAGTTGACACAGGAGATTAGAATGGGCTAAACATAACTCCTCAGAGGATCTAGACAGTTCCTATTTGCTTGGCAGGAATTTTAGGCTGTTCTGGATATTTCACTTTTCTAGTCCTGTTTTCAAGGGATGAGATGTTTCTAATGCTACAGGTAATGATGAATTATTTATTACATACTGACCAAGGCCTCACAGTACCACTTGTGTCTACTAATGATCAAGTTTTACCTAAAATAGAATTAAACCATGAATGAAATATAAATCATTTTGTAAGATACTAGATTTCTGTGTGTTTTCTCACAAAAAATTACATGTAGGCCCATAATTTTGGATTATTAAAACCAGAATTTTATAATACTGGTATAAAGACCAAACTATTTTACTCATAAAATAATAGTTTTAGACAGACACTTATTTATTACTTTGACATTCATGAGAGAGAAAAGGCTTTTGATCCTAAAAAAAAAACATTACTTCTCAACATAAAAAGGTAAAATAATATCCAATTGCCAATTATCTAATTAGGAAATGTCCCAACTGAAGTTCTAAATTTTTTTTCAGTGAGCTTTCTTGGCCCTAAACAGAGAGCTTTATTTAAATGTTCCCATTTAGACATGTCATTTTCATTAACATCACTGTGATATATACCTAACAACAGTTAAGTGTAATTATGGCCTTATTTTAAAAATAATTATGGTAAGACAGCATTTCATGATCAATCTTGTGCTACTCCCCTTGTATTTTACACTCAACTCTGCCTACTCATGGCATCTCCAGAAAACAGAACTTGGATACACAAATGTCAGAAAGGACAAGATGTTTCTCATGCTTTATGTTCCTACCATTTTATTCCATATTGTTGTTGTCGTTGTTGTTTTCATTTATGATCTAATTCTTCAGTATTTTTCTCTGAATGGAATTAATTACATCTATAAATAAAGCATGATAGAGTGGCCTTAAGTTTAGTTTTCGTTTTTTTATAATAATTTTTTTTTCAGTTACAGCTGGCATGTCATATTACTTTCAGGTGTACAACATAGTGATTAGATATTTATATAACTTACAAAGTGATCACCCCTAAAACTCTAGTACCCATCGCACACCATACATAATTACTATATTATTGACTATATTTCTATTACCTATGCTATATTTTACCTCCCCATGACTATTTGAAACTACCAATATGTACTTCTTAATCCATTCCCCTTTTTCACTCAGCCTGCTAACCCCCTCCAATATGACAACCATCAAAACGTTCTCTGTATCTATGAGTTTGTTTGTTTTATTTTTTCATTTATTTTGTTCTTTAGAATCCACATATAAGTTAAATCATTTGGCATTTATTTTTCTCTGTCTGACTTACTCCACCCAGCACAATACACTCTAGGTCCATTTATTCTGTTGCGGATGGCAAGATTTTATTCTTTTTTTATGGGTGAGTAATATTCTATTATACATATTTACCACCTCTTCTTTATCCATTCATCCATTGATGGACATTCAGTTTGCCTCTATATCTTCACTATTATAAATAATGCTGTAATGAACATATGAATGTACGTGTCCCTTTGAAGTAGTGTTTTGAGTTTCATCGGATAAATATCCAGAAGTGAGATTACGGGGTCTTTTTGTGTTAAAGAAAATAATATGGCAGTTTTTAAAAAAATAAAAATATAACTACCATGTGACCCAGCAATCCCACCTCTAGGTATATATTCAAAAGAATCTATAGCAGGGTCTTTTAAATAAATATATATGTTCATAGCAGCATTATTCACAATAGCCAAGAGGTAGAAGAAACACAAATGTCCATCAAAAAAAGACTAGATAAAGAAAATAAGGTATGTACACACAATGAAATATTATTCGAAGTTAAAATGGAAAAAAATCTTGTCATATGCTACAACATATATGAATCTTGAGTACATTATACTCAGTGAAAGATTCCAGTCACAAAAATATAAATACTGTATGATTCCACTTATATGAGGTATCCAAAGTAATCAAATTCATAGAAACAAGAAGTAGAATGGTGGTCACCAGGGGTTGGAGAAGGGAGAAATGTTGAGTCGTTGAATGGATATAGTTTCACATTTCAAATTCTGGAGATCCATTTCACAACAATGTAAATATATTGAACCTTACCGAACTGTATGATTAAAAATGGTTAAGATGATAAATTTTGTTTTTCACCTCAATAAAAAAAAATGTTTTAATTTTTATTTTTTTTAAGTGTGTGTGTTGCAATGGAAGGTGAGTTTAGAGCAAGTGAAAGTTGACCTGTGGGGTGAGGTTTGGGGTGGGGGATAAGGGAGAACTAAGAGATTTTAAAGCAGAGGGAAAAAAAAAAAACAGCAGGAAAACACGTGTCAAGACATATAAGGAAAAAATGTAGAATGATGAAATCAAGTCCCAGGAGGAAGCAAGGCCTCCCACTAGGGACTAGCAAGGCTCTAAGAGCACTGGGTCAAAGAACTGCTAAAAATGACATGAGGGTGTTTTTTTTTTTCCCCAATAGTTCCATTTTTCCACTTTAATAAATCAATGGCATCATACACAAAAGCTAAGCATTGGTTTCCTTGAATCGTGAGTCTCCCAGTTTGAAAGAAAAACCACGTGAGGGTGAATTAAAGTGATTTTTTCAGACCCCAATCCAAAGCCAGCAGTGGAAGAGGTCTCCTAATTGGTACCAATGCAAGATAAAATTTGTTTGGACCATTCATTCAACCAGTCTTTCTTCTCTGCTCCCATGGGACTTATATCTTAGAGGCACCATCAGGATGCTCTGTTGTGTCACACAGATACAGTCCCTGTTGTGTGTCTCTGCACCCTTGCTTTTTTGTTTTTCTTCAGAGTTGGTGAATGTCTTGATATCTTGGACTAATCCTACAAGACTGCTGCCCATGGCAATAACAGGCCAGTGTTTGTACAGATATAGTCAAAGAAGTCCAACTCCATGGCAGCTGAGAAAGCAAAGTACTTCCAACCAGGAGCTTTGCCCACAAGGCAGAGAAGACAGGCTGGAACAGCCTACATGGTCTAAGACTTGATTAGCCCAGTATGAGTCCTAACTGAGAACCAGAGCACATGAGAAAGAACACAAGTTTAGCTCAAAGGCAGCAGTGAAAGAAGGGCATGAAAGAAATGTCAGGAGAAAAAGTCATTCATATCATTTGCTGTAGCACCTTATGTCCTGTGGTCCACAGAAGCCCAGAGGGCAACTTGGATCTGACAGATCACTGTGGAGAGAAACCTCTCTCTTGAGCAGGAGCACAATTTATAGTGCCCTTGATGCCTCTAAAGTCAGACCTGAAACGTCTTTTCCATCTCTAGTCTCCCAGTCACCAAAAGATCTCCATGGGATGTGGGGAGAAAATATTAGAACTTCTACATATTTTAAAATTTATCATTTTGCATTTTTATCTTTATGTATAATTTATAATGTATATAATCTATTTGTACAATATTAAGTATATTGGGAGTTTATGCTCAAAATATTTTAGTGATAAGGGTAAACAATCAAATAAAGTTTGGCAATTACTGCTTTGAAGCAACCTGGCAACCTGTCCTTTAATAAACCTGTCCTTTAGTATCTGTAAGGAGGACATCAAGCACCATGCACTTGGGAATATCTATTGACTTTTGTACCAGACCAACAGACAGAGGTTGTGGGTGGAACTAATTCCAAAGGGGCAGGAGGGATGACAAGTTTCCAGAAAAGCAGGAAAAAGAAGAGAATTTCCAAAGGACTGAATAATAATCATGGAGTCTTCTGTCAAGAGGCAAATTTTATCAGACTTATCCATGGTTTTCCTTGGCTTTCACACACACACACATTGTTGCATTCAGAAGGTAAAAGAGTCCTACACGTAGAAAAGCTTTTATCCTCAGGAATACAGAGGTTATGTCCTTAGTGGGTTTACTAATTTCTCTGAATCTGTCGTAAAAGGGAACAGCAACTTCTCTTGGTGGCTAGAATGTGGTAGTATCCTTAGCTGGATGTTAGGCTCTCCAGTGGCCTCAAACGCATGGGCACACATGCATGCATGTATGCACACAACATGCAGGCATACGAACACATTGCATGCTTATACACATGCGCACAAATATGTGCACATACGTGTACACACAAACTCAGGTTCACGGTTATAAACCATGAATTTGTATGTTTCAAGTCTTAATTTCTATAATGTTGAATGTAACATATCTAACTAGTAAAAATAAATAAGTAAAATATTTTTAAGTATATAATAGCCATCATTTTCATGAGGTTGGCAACTGGGTGCATTATTTTGCACCTTAATGGATTTAGAAAGACAAACATAATTACAAGCTTGATAAAAAAAAAAAATGAGAAGAGTACTTTGAATCTAAATCAATGTCCTCATTTACAATGACTTCTTAAAAATCCATCACATAGCTCTATCACAAATTATTTTTTCAAATCCTGCTGGGCAGAAAAAAATGAAGAGGTGAAGGGCAAATGGTACAAGGTGCCAGTGAAGTAAGATATATAAATTCTAGAGATCCACCACATAGCCTAATGACCATAGCAAACAATTCTGTATTATATAATTAAAATGTGTTGTGAAGGTAGGTCTTATGTTAAGTATTCTTACCACAAAAAGAGAGAGAGAGAGAGAGAGAG